>QUWT01000755.1:0-26687 GCA_004329165.1 Spatholobus suberectus
AGTGATGTTATGTCATAAGAAATGCAAAAAATTATTCGTACTTTCATAAATAAGTTAATAAGAGTTTATTAAAATTGAACATTTCTACAATTACAATGTTTAGTGTCATGTAGTGACAATGAAAGGTGTAACATTGTTATTATTGAAACTTCATCACATGAAGGATTGACCTCAATAGTTACACCCTTACCATTAACTATAACTTTTGGTTGTACTAAGTGCTTGATCCAAAAAAAAATAAAAAATGAACGGAAGATTATGTATAAAATGGTACATTTGAAGAAATCTTGGGTGAAAAAGTCGTTTTGGGTGTGCAAACTTATGCCATTTGGAATATAAAAACTAGATTAAGTGACTATATTAATCAATGGACAATTGCATTGGCGAATCAGATTAAGCTACACCATAAACTTAATTCATTTTTGCCTAAGGTAATCTTAACAAGAACCAGATCTAGTCAACTCCTTACTCTAACTTCAAATTAAAGTTACCTACGAATGACTTAGCAATGTCTTGTATCAATGCAAAACCTGCACAATATAAAAAGAGGACAACAAGGGTTGACTAAGTGCTAATATTATGTAAAATTGAATTTATACACAATTAATCAAACCAAACTTGATAGCAAAGATCTCACAACAAATCATTGTTGCAATACAACCTATAAAATAAACCACCCAAGTCCCATTCTTATGTCTAATTTGAATTGTGCATTGAAAGAACCGTGAGAATAACTACCATTCACAGTTCAGTTTGAGAGATCCAATAGAAGATTTGATCCAAATGACCTTTCTTAAAGTCATAGGATAGGAGATTGAATTATTAAACATAAGTTTGAATTCATCCATCATGATGTGAATAAATCATATATTTGTTTTTTTTTTTATTTTCACACAAATAAATCAAATTAAAATTCATCCAATTTATACTAATGTTTTCCTTTATTTCTCTTTCATTCAAATATATCAAGAATAATATTTGCTTCATTTTTTCTTTTCTTTTATTTATTTAGTTTTGTTAACATCAACTTTTAGGGTTGATTTAAACTATAAAAGTGAAAGGTTTTATTAAAAAATACTTATTATTTAAAAATAAAAAATTATTCTATTAAGCCTATAATAAACCACGACTCTATGGGTCTATTTGGTGGCCAGAATAGAATAAGATAAGTATTCTATCCTATTATAATCCATCATTGCTGTGCCAATAGGATATGATTTAACGATCCCATCTCTTATCCTATCTTATTGCTATAATGTATTCTTATCTTGAGGGGGAAGCTGGGTTAGGAAGCAACAGATAGGATAGCTTTTTTTTCTCTATATATATATATGTAAATGTTAAATATTATAACAAATATTGTATACAATATATAATAATAATATATTTGTATATATAATATTTTTTATATATATATGTATAATATATATATATATATATATATATAAGATAATATATAATTACAAATAATTTTTTATACACATATAATAGATAGTTTATATGATAATAAATTTATATTTATATATGAAATAGATAAATATATTATGAAAAATTCATATAAGATTTATATATACTATATGATGATATTATATATATATAAATAACAAACTATATATATATATAGTAATATTATAATAAATTAATATATGAACTAGATATGATATTATTATCTATTTTTTTATTATATAATTTATATCATTTTGTATATAAATTTAAAGTATATTATTAATTAAATATTAAAAAATTAATAATTATATTAAATATTTTAAAGAAAAATATTTGAATAATAATTATAATTTTAAAATTCTATATTTTTTTTATAATTTTAAGAAAAGTAACTATATAAATAAAAAAATATTGTATACTTTAGTTAAAATTAGATATTTTCATAAAAATTAAAAATTACTTTCTAGAAAATTATATTTTTAACAAAATATAATTTTGTCATTTGAACATGTTTTATATTTTATCCTATCATTATTTATTTTGTTATCTAGGTGTTCCAAACATTAGATAAGATTATAGCTTATCTTGCTCTTATCCTATCCTATTTTTATCTTGTTATCTTATCCTACCTTGACCAGCAAACAGGCCTCATAATTACAATGAATCTGTATCAACTAAGTTGTTTAAAAAAATTGAGAATTAAATAATACATGTTTAATATATCTGTAGGTCTCTAAACTTTTTGGAACTTTTAATTAGGTCCCTAAACTAAAAAAAATTGTAATTGGATCCTTGGTCTTCTAAATTTTTGTAATTGAATCTTTGAAATTAGTAAAACTGCCACAAATTGTAAATGTTTTGGCGATTCTAAGCCATCATAAACTAACTCTAAGGATCAAATTACAAAAATTTAGAATATCAAAGATCTAATTACAATTTTTTTTAGTTTAGAAACCTAATTAAAATTTTCTAAAAAGTTTAGGAACCTACGAATGTATTAAACCATAATAACAACAACAACAACATAAAAAAAACAAAAATGTTTTCAAAACTACATGTCAAGTTTTTTACGTTCATTCTCTATTGTATAAATTCATTTATGAAAAATTTCTCTTTGAATTCTCCTACCCTCAAGGAAAAATTGAAAATAAAAGAAATTGACTATAATACATATTAATTTTTTGAACATGATTATCAACTATAATACATCCATTCACTGATTAGCATATAGATTATAATGTCCAATAATTTTTTAGCCTAAAAATAGAGTAAAATATTATACAAAATTCATAAATATTTACTTTAGTACATAGAAAATAATGTGAAAATTGCAAAATAGTAAGAAAATTTGAAATTGAAACAAAAAAAATTTAGTCATAAAATGCAATATCACTATTTTTGTTCAAACCTATAGTTTTCACAATTAAACATCCATACTATGTCTTTAATAAAATTCTCAAACGAGTTTTTACCAAATTAAGTCATTAAATAAAATTTGTAAAACTTAATTAATAACCTTTCTAAGCCATACCATCTCTAACAATATGGAACATAAATCAAAAAATTATCAGCTTAATAACCCAAGTTAAATAACCACATGAGTGAAGTTATTGAAATCAAATCTAAGCCATAATATCTCTTACAATATAGAACATAAATCAAAAAATTATTAGGTTAATAAATATCCAAAGTCAAAACCATATGAGTGAAGTTATTGAAATCAAATGACATGATAACTTTTTCCAGTCTAGTCAATTATTTGAAAACAAAAGGTTTGAATGGTGTCAAATACAAGGTACAGGATTAAACGCATGATCACGAGCTACATGGTGCCAAGTAAGCAAGTTACTCAACCATGGAATAATCTACCTCATTATGTTGATGTCGAAAACACCAATTGAACCAATAAAGGTTTGATTTAGCAATAGGTCGTGGATTACGAGTTACAATGCTTTTTATTAGCTTATTATCCTCTAAATACACTTTACATTCTACAATGTACAGTCAATGTAGTACACAGAGTTGTTGTCATATTCGTACTTGCTTGGGTTGCTTAATGCATAACACCTTGTAAACCTAGCATAAAATAATGCAAGGTTACCAATGTTTCCAACTTGATGTATTCCATGGTTGATAAGTCTACCTTATACACATTCAATGTCACCTCGAGTTCAAAATCAACCGCAAAAAGTTGTCCATCACAACTAACCAATCTTGGCCGATAGGAAACTAAAATAGGAGTATTCTTCAGTTCTAGAATTTTATACTTGCATAATTTAGGTTCAATACCCCTATCTTGGCCTTGTTGGTGAGAACAAATATAGCATTTTGCAAAACCACAAAGTTCCAACATCTTTCATGGATCTTGCTGTCTCAATAAAGTAACCCAAGAAGAATTTTTAGATTGATAACATACAACTGTCAAGATGTTTACATATTGCTATGATGAATTCCTTTGAACCTTTTGCAAAGCAAGCAAGGGGTGGACAAGATAAATAGTTAAAATTACCTTCAAGGTCTATCATGCTGATTATCATCTTTCTTCTTGTAAAAGGATTCGTTAGAAGAAGATTGTCACCATTGCTTGCCATAATTAGATATCCACTAGAAGACCCAGAATAGATAATCCCCAAAAGTAATCAAGCTTCGTGCTATACTTCTTTTGTTCAGATATGCTAACAAAATTATAAACTCTCTTTGCAAATGAGACTTTTGAACAAGTAAGGGTGCGTGGGATGCCATGAAATTTCTCCAATAACTTTTATGAAAAGTCCTCCAGTTCTTGCACACTCCAGCAAATTGAAAGAGATCATCAAAATCTAATTTCTTGGAAATGATATCAAGCATATTTATTTTTATTCCATTTTCAAATTATGATTTATTTATATTTTTTATTACTTAAAGAGTTTTATTTGATGATCGCATGTAATCTAAAACGCAAGCGAAAAATTTCTCGTATTTTTGCAAACCCAAAATTAAAATAACTAATTAAGTAAGAAACTAAACATGGATTATGCTCAATAGGAACGACATGACCATGCTCCCCTTTTGCACGATCGTGCCCAACGAAGCATGGTTGTGCTTATTATGACATAGACTACAAATTTTCGAAGCAAAAGTTCAAAAACCAAGCATGGGCATGCATATCCTATGCATGACCGTGCTCATCTGTCATTAGTTCTCCACAACATGCATTGTGACAAAAAACCCCAAATCACTAACCTAAGTATTGCCATTTAATTATTTATCATCCCACCCTAAAACAAGGATTCTTAGTTAATTTAAGTCATTCTCATTTAAGCCAAATCTATTAATTCCTTATCCAAATTAGGGGAAACCCTCAAGTTAACTTAAACCCTCATAATACTCTCGTTCTACCCTCAAATAGTTTTAGGTTCAATCAATTCACATCAAATTCATCATAAAGGAAACTAATGTAAAACATTCACATAATACATGAAGAGAAATAATTACAATTCATACCAAACCTTAATACAAAGGCATTATAATCAACCCTCGAGGATTCCATCTAAGAGTCACTAGTTAGGGAATTTATATTCCCCTTCATAGTCACAATTTGGCACAATAAATACCCAAACAATTTAGGGTCTAAGGCTAACCCCTTCTATCCACAACTATTGTTATACTCATGAGCGAGATGGTCTCGCTCCCCCTTACCTCAATAGAAGTAAGATTTCAGGAAGAGGATGGCAACAGCTTGACACATATCCCATGATTTCTCAATCACTATTGCAGCGACACTTGCAAAGGTTCTTATGGAAATTTGCTACAATGACACAGTTCCAAGAGAAACAAGAATGAGAAAAAGAAGAGAGTTAGGTCTAAGAGACCTTATAAGCACTTCAGAGATAAGTTGGGTTGCAAAAGATAGCAATCCAAGGCCCAATAAAAAAAAAATCCCAACTAACATAACTTAAGAAACTTTGCTTATTCTTAAAATTTTAATTATAAAAACCCTTTTAATCCCCCCACATCATTTCCTAAAAACTATTTATTAAAAAAAAAAAACCAAAGATCTATACATTTACATGTGTATATATGAGAAAGAAATATCGGGGGTATTATAGTACAAATAATGTCTTTGAGTGAAACATCAAGGGTTTTAAGTCCAATATCTTATTAATTAGCAAGTTTAATCCATGTATCTTTTAACTTAAATTTTGACAAATAATCATTCTTGTAACAAAACACTATAAGATATTGTCATTTAGCCTTGGCTTTTAGCCGTTGGTACAGCATGAAAATTAATGCCGCAACACGAAAGCCAACGCTAAATCAACTTAGCATCAACTTTGTTCGCCAAAGATCCAATGTTCCAAATTTGGAAGCTAAGCAATTGTGTCCATGTTTTTGGCCGATGTGCCTAGCATTGTCCAAAAAATAGATGCTAAATTAGAAGCTAGAGAAAAAATGGTTAACGCTAAGTTTAGAATCTACGTAATGGACATTAATCAATGCTATTAGTGTCACACCTGACCGACACAGCTAGTGTTGGCTATGGCAAATGCTACAAGCATCACACCACTCAAACCACCAACCCAATCCAAATCACTACCACAACTTGAATCCCAGCCCCTATTGACCATTCCCAAAAAGTTACTTTTGGAGGTAAAAGACATGCAGGTTAATGGCATAGCCGTGATTGAAGAAAGAAAAGGAGATGAAAGTAATAACCTTTGTGGTAGTTCTAAGTTTGTTATTTAATAAACAAAAATCTCTATAAATGCTTGCTAAAATAGCAAGTGCAAGAGCTATTTTACACTCCATCTAGCTAAATGTATGATAGTAGGAAAAACACGTTTCAAAATTTGCTTTTGTGATCTAACACTAAAAACAAACATTGAAAGCCACAAAAAACAAAAACCCCTCATGCTCTACATGGCTTCATTCCTCACAAATGCTTCATCCATAGAATATGGTCTGTCCTTTTAGTCGTGGATTTAAAACCCAATCTAAACACTACAATAAATTCTTATTCTATTTCCTTTTCCTTATAACTAACATTGATAGCTAGAAACAGGAGTTTTGATAACAGAATAACCTTGACAAACCTTCATATCCTCCAATGTTATAGTTGCTTCCCCCCAGTGAAAAGATAAAAAATTAAAATTAAAATTAATTAAAATAATCTTTAACAAACTAAATTAACCCATCTCGTGTCTGATGTTATCCTTATATGCATCTCTTATATTGATATTCCAAATATCATTGCACAATATTGCATGATAGGTTATATTTTAAGATGTCATTTCACTCACCTTACTCCATTTGCTCTCACTCTATCACATAATGTAACTGCTTGGTTGCTTTCGTATTTGGTATTTTTCATTTTCAATCCACTGTTTTCTCTACTCTTGTGAGTATTTTGCTACCCATTCGTTTGGTGACTATGTGTGCTTTTGAAGAGTTACCTAAGTTGTTACATTGTGAACTCAGCTACATACTTTGAAGAGTTACATAATTCCACGAATAGGTATGTAACTGAGTTTCATAATGTAACAACTTAGGTATCTCTTTAAAAGCAACACATAGTCATTAGATGAAATGGTATCAAAATATTAATATATCAATAATAATTTATTTTTTAAGAAAAGTAAAGCTTTCACATTAAAGGGTTATGTGACATGGCATATACTTAAAAGAGTAGAGAATAGTGGACTACGAATGCAAACGATCGAAGACAACAGCAACCAAGCAATTACGTTATGTGACAAAGTGGGGGCAAATGAAATGGGAATGAGTGAAGCAACACCTTAAAATATAACTGTATTATCTGATATCTTACAATCATATTTGAAATACCAATATAGCAAATATTTCTAAGGATAATGTCAAACAAGAGATAGGTTACTTTGTATGGTAAAGATTATTTTAATTAATTTTAATTTCAACTTTTTATTTTTTCATTTAGGGGAAGTAACTTTAATATTGGAGGATATAAAGGTTTGTTAGGGTTATTCTTTGTGGAAACTTTTGTTTCTAAACATCAATGTTAGTGATGAGGAAAAAGAAATAAAAACAAAAGTGATTATAGTGTCTAGATTTTTTTTTTTTCAAATTTATGACCAAAAGAGTAGACCATACTCCATGGATGAAGCATTTCATGAGGAATAAGAGCCATGTCGAGCATGATGGGTTCTGGTCTACATGGTTCTCATGGTTTGTTTTCCTTGCTAAAGCACACAGAGTCATTTTGAAAAGTGTTTTTCCTATTACCATACATCTAATTAGAAGGATCAAAATAGCTCTTGCCCCTATTGTTTTAGCAAGCATTTATAGGGATTTAGTTTACTAAGCAACAAAATCAAAATTGCCACAAAGATTGATTACTTTCTTCTCTTCTTCATGTTCATCAACCACAATTACATCATTAACTTGCACGACTTTTACTTCCAAAATGGATTCAAATTATGGCAATGGATTTAGGTTAGGTTGGTGATAAGGGAAAATCGCAAGTGTACAATTGTCGTTAAGTAATAAAAACCTAAGATCATATTCACAAGGACTGTGTGTTTGACTTAGCAATTAAAATAATTCAAATAAAAATTAAACAAGAAAAATTTATTTGTAAGAATAGATTTAAGATTGAAGGTGGTTGAGATTCAAAATTTAAATAAAAGCAAGTATTTAAAATTGGGAAAAAATCAATAGAAGATAACTTCTAGGATTTGGAGTTTGCGTAATGATTTCTAATGTTCTAATTTCTTTGCCTAGGTGCTTTATTAGTTCTCTTTGAAAGTGAATTAACCTAAGGTAATTTTCGTTTCCTCTCAGGATACAAAGATGTATCTTATTGAATTAACCTTTACTTTAATGGTAGCTATGTTCAATTAAACTCATTAAGTCCTTTGTTAATTCATGAGTTCCTCAAAGGATTAAATCTACTTTCGTAGTTAAAATCCTAAGTTCCTTTCCTATGGTTCCAATGTTTAGGTTCACCTTTCAATTCTTCCATAACCACCTAAGGTTATGCAAATAGATGGGTAATCAATTCACACAATAAAAGCAAGATAAGAAAGGAATCAATGGGAGAACACAATAGGCACAGGGTAAATAAATTAAACAACCATTATTCAATCAAGGGCTATGCCCATCCTAGAAAGGGGTATTTATTCACACAAAGTCATAGAGAAAACACAAAAAGAGATAAAGAACATCAAGCAGGGATATAGAACTAAGAAGGAAAAAAGCCCAAATCCTTGATCCTATGTCGTCACACGGTAAGAGATTTAGAACCCCTAAACCTAACTAAAAGAGGTATTTAAAGGTCTGGGGTAATAAGGGTTTAAGCCCAATTACAAAACAAAAACTAAAATTTACAAATAGAACTCTAGACGTGTTCACAACCCTGTAATATAGATCATGGAGTCATAATCTTGCGCAACTCTTCTATGTAACTCTTAATCATAGGAACGTGATCTGGATCACGCCCCCACGATCTTCTCTGGTACGCTTAGCAGAAATTCTCCTATTTTAGCTATCTTTTTAGCCCCCTTTTGTACTTGAACTTTCCCACTTCAACCTTCCAAACGTAGAAGGTTTAAAAAAATCAACAACTGAAACGAAAACAAATAAATGAGTAACAAGTCCTACAAATAGAAAACAATAAGAAATCAAATGAAATTGACAAAAACTAAGAAGAGAATGCATGCAATTCTATCTAAAATGCTATGAAAATATGGTATGAAATGCAATATATCAAATAACCCCAAAGTTAGAAATTTGTTTGTCCTCAAGCAATCATTGTGGCCTTAGCAAACATTATGGAATCCAAAGAAATAAGGTCCATGGAAATAGAAGTACATGCAGTAGATAAATCAAGCATATAGACAACCTCACACAAATCCAATTAGAGCTTGGCTCTCTAGAATCAATTCCCACATTGAATATGTAACGCCTAGCTGCTTTCAGGATAAGTGACTGTCCCCACAAATTAACACAAGACTTTTTAGCGTGCTTTGTCCACACTCACACACTTCTTGGAAAACTTTCCAGTAGGTCACCCATCCCTAAATTGCTCCAAGTCAAGCACGCTTAACTGTGAAGTTCTTAAGTGATAGGCTATCAAAAAGTAGATGCATCTTGTTGATATAGGTAGCACTTATTAATTTCTTTAAGTTATCCTCAACTGTATAGTCTCATACCTGCACAGTCTCTGAATCCCTCTCGTTATGTTGTGTATTCGATTCATTCAGTAACCCTTCTACTAGAAGCCTGCTGGGAGCTACTCCTTGTCTGTGCCTTATCTCTTTTGCACCGGCGATCACTCCCTGCCCTCGTCAGCACCAAGGATGTTACAAAATATGTCACTCATCTTTCCATGCTCAAATGTTTAGGGACTTAGGCAATTTCAATCAAACTTTCTCAATTAAAGCACCTTAGCATAGGCTTGATAAGGAACCCTATCTCCACTAAAGTATCTTGAGCACATAAATGAGTCACAAGGTCTTTCATCAAGTTGTAACATGGCTAAAGGTGAAACATTGAGGTGAAGGATTGAAAGGAAAGGAATTCAAAAGGCTTATTTATTACAAACAATCTCAGTACCCTAATAAAGTATATTAAGCATAATAATCAGGTACCACTGAAATTTAACTTTTTTTAAAGCTTCCCTTTTCATCCGTCATCTTCCACTAATTTAGATTTCCATTTAACTTTCAACTTTTATTTTGCACCAAAATTTATATTTTTTTTCTTTTTCAATTTTTTTATTTTCACCTTTTTCTTTTCTTTTGTTGCCCATAACCTTCTAAATTTTCATATCATCACAAATAAGTTGTCACAATATGCTCTATAAGGTACCAAGAAAAGTTGAATTTGCAATTTAGAGGGTACCAAAAGAAATGTTATGCTGTATAGCTTAAAAGGGGCAACTAATGGTCAAATTTTATTCTAGCTCTAGGGCCTGAAAAATAAGTACCTAAGTGCCTTGATCATGATTATTCATGCAATTAAAATTAAATAGCCTCAAACAGGTTCCAAAGTAAGTTACAGATGGTGCAATAATGAGAAATTCACACTCAAACAATGGAATAATGGCAAATATATACAATGAACAATTTCCCATATTAAGCCCAAACCTTACATCTGTGGCTAGAGTCAATGCAAGCATTCAAACAGGAGAACATATGTTAATTCTCAACTTGCCTAAAGGTTATCCTATTTCTTAAATCTACTGCAAAACTCAACAAGTTGGACACCCAATTTAGTGAATTCAAAAAACATATCATTAAGTACATAGAGATACAATGAAGTTTCAGTGAAGTTTGATGCCAAGATGCATAAGCAGTCAAATTTATAGTCCTAACAATATGCAAGACAAGGAAGAACAATACATTATGCAAATAATTCCTAAACAAAGATCCTAGTGATGCAAAGATTAATATCTATGTAAAACCCCAAACAACCCTAAACTTAGAAACTTATATTATCCTCAATGAAAAATCCAAAAATAAGGGGAGAGAGAGGAACAAACTCACCGAGGGAAAGGTGGTGAAAATTGACTTAACTATTGCACATATGACCTTTCTTTTAAGAAGATAAGCCATGGTCACCTCTATGTATCTTAAAAGCCAGGATGGAGTTATAGAGAAAGGGAGGAGGTGACAGTTTTAAGAAAGATGGAATGGTATGGTAGGGGTTAGGTATGTGGTGGGCATGAGAGAAATTGCAGAATAAGAGTGGTTGGAAGTTGAAAAGATGAAAAATATGAAATGAGGAGGGTAATGGAAGCTTGGGTGGTGCTTAATGGAGGTTGTGGGTAGTGGGTATGGTGGTAAAGGAAAGAGATGAAAAGGTGGGAGCAGGAGTAGGAGAAAGACAAAGGAAAAATGAAGGATGTATGGTGGGGAAGGTGTAGGTTATGGAGGTAGAAAAGGGGGAAATTGGTATTAGGTCAAGGAAAAAAATTCCTTTTTTTTAGGGGCAATCATGCCACCATGACAAGGGTCAAGCCCCTTTGATCTTGGCACTTGGGTATATCTAACGCAAGTCATGACGATCATGGCCCCATGATCTTCTCGCAGATGAGGGCCTCCTTTGAATGCGTGTTTGTCACTATGTCTAGTGTCATGCCTCCATGATCTTCTTAGCAGGTGAAGGGCTAGCTTTTCCAATACTGGTCACGTCTCCATGACACTAGTCATAGCCCCATGACGATTTTTTTCTTTTTGTTAGAATGCCACAAATAGTACCTATAAAAATGAAAACTAATTTACCAAATTAATGAGGAAAGCAAATGACTATTTTTTTTTTTTTATTTATTTTACTATCAAACCAAGAAACAAAAATTTGGGTTGCCTCCTAAAAAGCACTCATTTAACATCATAAGCTCGACACTTATTAGAATCAATCTCCTACAGTTGGGTGAGGGTAGAAAGGTTTCACCCTTTTCTCAACTAGCTTCCATCAAGTTATACTTGAACTCTTGCTTCTTCCTTGTACCTCCGTCGCTTAAACTGTCAATGTCTCCTAACTTACATTAGTGAGGAGGGGTGTAAGGTTCCCTCTTTGGCGTGCATGCTTCCTTGGGACTTTTCTTTGTAGGATGTCCTGTAGGTTGCTCCCCATTAAGCATAGTTTTAGTGGATCTTAACAGGGCATCTAATTGTCTCCTATTTCACACACTTGATCTAACGAGTCAATCTTGCACACAGAATTCTCAACAATAGGGAGATTGTTAGCTTTAAACAAATCAAGTTCAATCGCATTCTCTTCTACAGTCAAGGAAAGCTTACCTTTCTTTACACTTATATTAACATCTCATGTTAGTTAGGAAGGGTCTACCTAGGATAATGGGGATGTTGGCATCCTCTTCCATCTTTAATACCACAAAATCACATGGATAAATAAATCCCTTATCTTAACAAGAACAGCTTCTACAATTCCCACTAGGTGTTTGATAAATTGATCCATAAATTACAATGACATATTAATGGGTTGCAACTCTTTAATACTAACTTCTTATAAACAAATAGAGGCATCAAACTAACACTAGCCCCTAAATCACACAAGGCTTTTTTGAGCCTAGTGTTACCAAATAGACATGCTATGGGAAAACTACCTGGATCCCTAAGCGTAGGAGGTAAAGTACTCTAGACAAGGGTCACAATTTCGTGCTCATTAATTTTCCTCCTATTGGCCAAAATATCCTTGAGAAACTTTGCATAAATAGGCATTTGTTGCAAAGCATCTACAAAGGGGATACTGACATACAATTGTTTAACCATCTCTAAAAATTTTCCAAACTGTTCGTCTTACTTATCTCTGGCCAACCTTTAAAGGAATGGGATGGATGGGTGGTATGGCATTAGGGGAACTTTTTAGACACTTTCCCTTTCTTTACAATACCCCTTTCTTTTTTCTTTTCCAACCAATGGTGGAGTCTCTACCTCTATTTCTACTTCTTCCTCTCCCTCACTTTCTTTGTTAGATACAGGACCATTGAACTGTTTCCTACTCCTTAGGGTCACTGCATTACAATGCTCAACAAGATTTGTTTTAGGTGTAGTAGGAAATTTACCTGGGGCACGACTTGAGGTGGGAATGGATTGGGCAATCTAAGAGATCTGGTTTTCTAACCTTTTATTATGGAGTGCTATATTGTCCATCCGAGCAGTTAGCTCCTTAATGGATTAGCTCACTGCTTCATTTATCTCTTTTGACTCGTCACAATTCTACCATTTGGTTTTTGAGTCTTGACAGTGATTATTATTGCGAATTAGGGGGTTGTTTGAACCCTTGAATGCCTTGCCCTTTGTCAAAATTAAAAGGATGTCAGAAATTTTGTTGTTGACTACCCCCTTGACAATGATTATTTTGGTAGGAGAAGTTTGGATGAACTCTCCACCCCAAATTATACGTATTTGAGTAGGGTCAAATTTTTCCTTTTGTGGGTAGTCATAGAAATTGTAGGTTGCAACAACATTTTCCACATGCCCCTCATAACCATCTAGCATCCCTGCTTGACATTCTATAGCGTATGGCCCTGAACACCATAAATTTCACAAGAGAGATTAGAAGCACCCACTGCACTCACATTGGCTCTTTCTAATTTATCAAACTTTTGACTCAAAGCATCAAATTTAGCCATGAATAAGTCAATGTTATTCACTTTATACTTACCTGAGGCAACTCTCCTTGAGGTGTTACCTTGCTCTCCTATCCAATGGCTTTGATTTGTTGCCATTGATTCAATGATGTTTAGTCCTTCATTGAGGAGCTTATCCACGAAAGCTCCACCTGCCACAGCGTGTAGTGTCATTCTACTTGGGGTAGTTTTATCCTTTGTGAAAGAAATAGATTGTGAGCTCTGTTTCAACCCATGATAAGGACATGTGAACAACAATCTTGAGACCTTTCCCATGCTTCAATGAAAGACTTGTTATTGCCTTGTTGGAAGTTTGTGATTTGCTTCCTTATCTCATTTATCTTCGATGGTGGACAATACTTGTTGAGGAAGGCTTATTCACATAGGTCTTAGGTAGTGACAACATTCCTAGGAATAGTACTCATCTATGCCCTCGCCTTACTTGTTAGAGTGATGGGGAATAGGCATAGGTGAAGTACATCAACTAAGATACCTTGAAAATTTTGGATCTCACTGATTTCTAAGAACCCTTCAAAGTGCTCTGTAGGGTCTTCTAAAGGCAACTTGCATTGAATTGATTTTACTTTAGCATGCTTAACAAAGCAGGTAGTATAACAAAATTTGTGTTTGCCCCAATAGCTGGGTACGCTATCCAACTGGCAACCCATGGATCGTCGGAGTGGCAAAGTCCTTCAAAGGTCTAATTGCCTACTCTTCTGCCATGGCTTTGTCCCTTCTAGAACTAAATCACTATTTGTTTGTGTTTTTGTTGTCTTTACCTTCAATTGAAAGTTTTTTCTATTTTAAGGTCTGCTTCAATGGGTTCCCCAAGACAGAGAGATCTTTGCATACATAGAAAAACCCCTACAAAAGAGTAAAGCCCACGAAGTCTGAAAAGGAAATAATAAAATAAAAGAAATAGAAAAAATAAGAGAGAAGAATTGTTCAATTTTTATTAAAAAGAAAAAAATCACCAATCTAAGACACACAGTCCCCGACAATGGCGCCAAAAACTTGATAAAGGAAAACCGCAAGTGTACGATTGTCGTTAAGTAATAAAGACCTAAGATCATATCCACAGGGGCTACATATTTGATTTAACAATTATCACAATTCAAATAAAAATTAAACAAGAAAGAATTGATTGGTAAGAAAAATTTGAGATTGAAGGTGGTTGAGATTCAAAATTTAAATAAAAACAAGTATTTAAAATTAGGAGAAATTAATAGAAGATAACTTCAAGATTGAGAGTTGGCACAATGATTTCCTAATCGCCTAATTTCCATGCCTAAGTGATCTTATTAGTTCTCTTTAAAGGTGAATTAACCTAAGGTAACCTTTATTCCCTCTCAGGATATAGAAATGTATCTAATTGAATTAACCCTTACTTTTGTGATAGCTATATTCAATTAAGCCCATTAAGTCTTTTGTTAATTCATTAGTTCCTCAAAGGATTAAACCTACTTTCATGGTTCAAAGCCTAAGTTCCTTTCCTATGGTTCCAATGTTTAGGTTCACCTTTCAATTCTTCCTTAAACACCTAAGGTTATGCAAATGGATAGGTAGTCAATTCACACAATAAAACAAGATAAGAAAAGAATCAAAAGAAGAACACAATACGTATAAAGGCAAGTAAATTAAACAACCATTATTCAATCAGGGGTTATGCCTTAATTTTAGAAAAGGGTTGTTTACTCACACATAGTCATGGAGAAAACACAAAAAAGATAAAGAACATCAAACTAAGAAATAGAACCAAGAAGGAAAAAAGCCCAAATCCTTGATCTTATACTGTTACAAGTTAAGAGGTTTGGAACCCCTAAATCTAATCTAAAAGAGGTATTTAAAGGTATGGGCTAATAAGGGTTCATGCCCAATTACAAAATAAAGCTAAAATTCATAAAATAGAACTCTAGACGCGTTAACAGCTCCATGGTGTAGATCATAGGGTCGTGATCTTTGTGCAAGTCTTCTGTGCAGCTCCTAATCACAGGGGTGTAATTAGGATCACACCCCATGATCTTCTTTGGTAGGCTTAGCAGGAATTCTCCTATTTTAGCTCTCCTTTTAGCCCTATTTTGTGCTTGAACTTTCTCGCTTTAACCTGCCAAGGGAAGAATGGTTTAGAAAAACTGACACCTAAAACAAAAAAAAAAAAATGAATAACAAGTCCTACAAATGGAAAACAATAGGAAATCAAATGAAATTTAACAAAAACTAAGAAGAGAATGTATGCATTCCTATCTAAAATGCTATGAAAATATAGTATGAAATGCAATATATCAGTCAGTGGTTTGAGTGATGGAACCTACAAGATGTGATAATTGAAATGATAATGGCATTGAAGATGACAAAAAGGTAAGAAAGATTGAAGTATAAGATGAAGAAGCTCCAAAGGTTGCCTAGGGAGGTGGGGTGACGTAGACTAGAACCGACTCCTAAGGTCTTCCTAAGCATAAGCATGTAAGACCCTCCATATGCTTTGAAACAATTAATTAATGTTTTCATATTTTATGAGTTTTAGTAGATAGATGTTGTCCGGTGTATAGCATCAATTGTCTCGTGGCGAAGGCCCAGGTGGGTCAAGTCACAGTCGACTCGTGGCGCTTGGGCTGCTACGGTTAAGTAGAAAGAGTTGTGCCATGACTATCAGGTATAGCTTTTGGCCTAGTGGTAAGCGCTCGATCCAACATAGAAACCTTGCTATTTTTCTCTCAAATCACACTCACACTCCCCAAATCAATAAGCTTTAAAGTGTTTGAATATGAACTTTTGCTTAATTAGAAACCTCCAAGCACAAATTGATAACGGGACTTAAAGTTTTACATACATATGCCTTGATTAATTACAAATCTATTGTACTCATACTCCTACTTGTACATATGCTAACTCGTCCCCCTTCCAATTGGCACGATTCAAATAAATTTTAAAATTTTTTTAGCATCAATCAATATTCAAGAAATCAATATCAAAATTCCAACTTCAAATCAATATTCTAGCATAAGATTCAACCAAAAACACATGGCGAAATTCACTAAAGACAAAGCAAAATTTCAACATTAATAATCAGAACAACCACAAATTAGACATATCAAAATTCACATGGCAAGAATATTAAATTCCAGTATCAATAATTAGAACAACCACAAATTAGCAATATCAAAATTTACAAAGCAAGAACATAAAATTCTAATTCAATAATCAGAGGAACCATAAATAACAAGATAGGGCAAATTTCAAGCAAGAACACAAAGCACCTCAAATTCAAAAACCAAAATTACAAAAATAGAAAAGAATAAAAGAGAACTTAGGGAGTTATACATGTTGCGGTGGCAACGTGGTGATGTGGTAGTGGAGTGATGGCCACAGAATGGAGGGGGCAACGCAATGGTGGTGCAGTAATGGAGGGGGCAACCGGTGGTGGTGCAAACAATGGAGGGAGTCAGCACGGTGGTGGTGGAGTGGTGGAAGGGGCAACGTGATGGTGATGTGATGAGGGAAAGGGGCAATGTGGTGGTAGTGTAGTGGGGGAGGGGGTGACGCAATGGCAGTGTGGTGAAGGGAGGTGAAAAGGTGGTGAGGTAGGGGGTGACGTGGTGGTGGTGCGACTGGGGAGGGGAGGTGATGCGGTGGTGGTGAAGCCATGGAGGGGGCGATGTGATGGTGGTGCTGCAGAGTAGGAGGAGAAATCATATTGAAAGAAAGAAAGACTAGAGAAAATGAGGGAGAAGGTCACAGTGATGTAATATATTTAGTGTTAGTGTCAACTAAGTCGATGCTACATGAACACTAATGTAATTAATGTACATGTTTGTTATGATTCAGCCTCCAACTAGCGTAGGCTAGACCGACCGCTAAAACTAATATTTTGGTAGGAAGCTAAATCATAATGAACAAGTACATTCATTACACTTTAGTGTCAACCAAATCGACACTACGAAAACATCTCTTTAAGCTTTGGTTTAGCAAACGCTAGTTGGAAGTTAATTCAAATAGTCAATTATTTGCATCCAAGTAAGGTCGACTTTGTAACACCCATTATAATAAGACATTTGTTTAATTAAGTGAATTATTTCTTAATACGATTGTTAGAAAATGTCGGCTTGATTTAAAAATTTTTTGTATTTATTTTTCACAAACGTTTAAGAATTAAAGAAACATTATATAAAGAACCATAAGCATAAAATAAAAGTCAATATGTCATACACATGCATCAAGTATTACGTATAAAGTTAGATGTCAAAGTACATACATAAGAGATACATAAAAAAAAGCACCAAAGTACATTCACATGTGAAGTCACCTTGGTAGGTGGAATACTTGGTAGCTGGGTCATATACCCAATGTCTTAATGGATTGTACGAGATGTGAATATTCGCCATCTCATGGAAGAAGTTAATCTACGCGTACCATGATCGTATATGAAAAGAAATAGAAAAAAAAAAAGAAGTGAGGTTTTATAAAACCCTCATTCATTTTCTTAACAACTACAAACACAGATACCAAATAATCAATTATGGGAATCCTAAGGTTTGACCTACGTTATGACTCACTCACAACCTTTACTCAATGTATGGATCCATACCTATCTTTGATGATTCACCTTAACCATTAGGAATCACTGGAAGTGATTGGGAGTTCGTACAATCCTTCACAAGGTACAAACATACACATCGTAATTATCATCTTTGAGGAAAGGGCCACATGCCCATCAAGGATATACACTCCACCAATCATGGTGATGCTAAGAAAGTGTCAAGGTTACCAAGTCGGTTTACGTGATTTATCTCGACTCAGGACATTAACTTGACCATTGAGATGTTTATAACTCAGTACCTTTACCCTCAAGACCTCAACAATGGTCCCTGTGTTTCATCTTGTAGTGTACCAAACTATAACTTCTTAGACACAAGCACTTATGTTTCTCAACATGGTCCTAACTCAATCAGGAGTTTCCTATGAATTGTTTTCTAAGTTTCAAGACATATTCTCTAAATAATCCAGCAAAGTTTAAAATCACTCTTTACAGAGATTGCATTTATCAATCACATTTATAATAACTTAGAAATAATTCAAAATGATAAGTATAGCAAAGAGAATGTCAAAAATTAAAGTTGCATATATAATTCATACATACATATTTTTAAATGTAGTTTCTCATTTTAATTTCTTTGATTTATTCTTCTCCTTTTCCAAATTTTCAAATTAGACTATTTTAAAGGTAAACTTTCAATTCATAAATATGACAAAGATTTAGTAATTAAAGTTTGAGAGAAATTCTTTCTGATGTGGAAGCATACTTAGAGTTTCTCTTTAGTTATTTCCTTTTACTATCATTTGATATCTTTATTTTAGAAAATCAAGATTTTCTATTTTCCCCATTTTGCTAAAAAAAATGTGTAATTTGTTTGCAAGTGCATGCATTTTATTTTGTTGACAAAAACATTTAATAGAAAGACTTATTTGAATAAAATTTATTCCTTAACCATAAGTTGTCTAAAAATAATGATTAGATGTGAAGACAATTTATCAAAGAAAATTTTATTTTTAAAAATTTTTCTAGTTGGGCCGAAAGCCCTTTAACTCAACTGACCTAAAACTTGTTTCTTTAATTAATTCATGAAATGAAAGTCTTGCCGTTTGTAAAAAAAAAAAAAAAAAAGGTCCAAGTTTCCTACTATCCTAGGTCCATTTTTTACCAATAGACTAAATTAATTATTTGCCAAAATGCTTTTATTAAAAGAAACTCATTTTTCCTATTTTCACAAAAGGCTGTAAGCCCATTTATGAAAACAACACAAAAATTTTAATTTCTCACTTCATTTTTTGGATAATTCAACAAAAGTTTAAATTTTAATCTCATCTAAGTTCCTATTAGAATTCTAAGGCAGAATTGCCTTCTACCTAAACCTTATTCTACGATTTTTATTTTAAGTTAAATTTGTATAATCAAATTGATTGTAAAAAAAAAAATCTTATCTACTTGTTTAATGGTCGAATTGCCCTCTGAAAGAAAAAACCCATATTTACTTGTTCATTCTAAATTCATTTGTATACAAAATTAGAGGTATTTACTAATTGCATTCTAGAATTTATATTTATTCCTTAACCAACTTTATTTAGTTTTTTAATTTTCATATGGTTAAAAAAATGTTCTTAGCCTTATTTTAACAAAAGGGTCAAGAGCCCATTAGGAGAATTAAATTCCAGAATTTTTTATTGCAAGTAACTCAATGCTATAAATTGGATTTAAAATAAGTAACTTATATAAGAGTAAGCTCAAATAATAATTAATCATAGTAGAATAATAAATCTTAAGGCATAATAAATTATTAACAATATAGAATGTAAAGTGAGAGTTATGAAATAAATAAATAAATAAAGGAAATATAAAGAAATAATGACAATAAACTTAAATGGCAATAAAATTAAATAATAGAACTAAGTAAATATAATTAGCATGAAAAAAAGGAGATAATAACAACTTGAGACAACATGAAGATAATGGAAAGAATTAAATAAATAATAAAGTAAATGACCATAAATAAATGGGAAAAATATAATGAAACAAGAAATTAAAATAAATAGCAACATTAATGGAAATAAATAACAAGGGCAATATAATAAATAAAAAACAAAATAATGGCATTGAAGTAAACAAGAAGTAAAAATGAACAAGAAACTAAATAATACTATATATATATAATATAGAGAGAGAGAGAGAGAGAGAGAGAGAGAGAGAGAGAGAACAAGTCATGCACTAACAGTGTAAAGTAGTTTTACACTATCATTCAATTACAAGCCACTATTTATTATAAGTTTGTTGAATTTTATAAATAAATACTTTAAAAGTCATACAAATGGTTAATTCAAATTGGTTGATAGTGTAAAACTTTTTATACTGATAGTGCATGACCATTAAACTAGTATATATATATATATATTATATATATATATATATATTTATATATATATATATATATATATATATATATATTAACTTGTGCATTACAGAATAAATATTTATTTTATCTAACTTAAATTTATAATAAATAAATATTTCTAAATAATAAATTATATTCTAATTAAAATTTGTAATAAATAAATATTTTTGAACATATAGATAGATTATATTTTAAATTATAATAACCCATTATTGTAAAACAATATTAATTTTAATTATTGATAATTTCTTTTTAAAAATATTAAAATTCAATTTAGAACTAAAGATATTAAAAATGATAGATTGAAAGAGATGTGAGGTTAAAAAATCTTTAAATGCTTTTATTGAAGAATGACAGCTAAAATACTCTCGTTGAATAATAACAGCTAAAAACGCTCTCATTCAAGATAGTTGTTCTCATTTATATAGGATGGATATATATATATATATATATATATATATATATATATATATATATATATATCTATATATATTATGAATCATTCTTTTTTTTTGGTGCAACAAGGGGCCAAAAGCCCAAGCTAAAATTGTGAAAAAGGAAACTATAGAAATATCAACTAACAAAGCTATTTGAATCCATGTTGGGGGTTCCTCAAAGACTTGCATGCCTCCTTCCATTTAGGGGTGTTTACGAGTCAATTTGGGTTGAGTTTGACCAAATTCGATACGCGAACCAATCAAAATATATTGGGTTGGGTTGGGTTGGATTTGTGTAATTTTTTTTATCAAACTCAAACTGAACCAACTTGATCAATAACAGGTTGGTTTGATTGGGGTTCATGGGTACCCGTACTTATTTAGTGACGTATGAAATACACTTTTATCTATGTTCTTAATTTTGTAATGGTCAATGCAATTTGTATTTTGTATACATGAAAGCAAAGTATCAATTTCAAATAGTAAATACTTAAACATTAAAAGATTAGTTAAATTAGTTTAATTTAAAACATTAAAAGAGTAATACTTAATTGCTTGTAGCACCTGGGCATCATACTTAATTCAGTATCGAATATATTTTTTTTGTTTTAGAGAAGCAAAAGAAAATATTATTTAACAAGACAATTCTTTGCAACACAAGGTCTGCCATAAAAGAAGCCCGAAAAAGAATACCGTAGAGTGGCGTAGCTCAATTATGCAGTTATTGCAAGATATGCACTATGTGAGTTGCGTCAATTAAAATTTCCTTACACTTGCAGTAGCAATTTGTACCTAAACAATCTAATATAAAATATTGCATAAGGCAATTCAGTTTCAAATAATAAGCAAAAGAAGTGAGAAAGAAGTATTCATGTGACTATAAGTGGTCTTGTGACGTGTTAGTGTTTTAATTTTATTCATTATTTTCATTCTTCATACTTTTAAACCAAATATATAATAAATTTTAAAAAATGTTAGATCAATAGGTTGGGTTCATAGGTTCAAAAATCAAAACCCGTTATTCACCCCGTACTTGAACGAGTTTGAATGGGTTGAGTTGGGTGCTACCCAAACATCCAAAAAATCCAAACTGAAGTGAATGGATTGGATTGGGTCGGTTTGAGTTCACAACGAAACACCCCTACCTCAATCTCAAGTCCTTGCTTTGCTAGCAGGTCTACAACTTGATTGGACTCACAAAAGATATGGTTGCAACTAACAACTTAATCCTCAACTGCCATATACACCATAGAATTAACCATCGAATAGCACGAATGAGTTATACTACGGCATTCATTCAACAGCTAGACAGCTAATGCAAAGTCCAATTCGATGAGAATGCCACCCTAAATGCCCTTGTCATGAATAATTTTGAGGCTATAGAAAATGCCCCATAACACCACAGTAACAACAGAGCAGGTGCATGCACAACCGACAAGTAAATGCCAAGATGAAGGCACTGAAATGGTCCCTGATAATTCCTTCACATGCCGCAGTGCACCCCCATCATCCTTTTCACCGATCCATCGCAGTTTAGTTTGAAAGCACCCGCAGGTGGGACCGTGGAAAGGACCATTTGTTTAAGGAAGCAAACTCCACCTAGCGCGAATTGAGAGCAAACGAGCACTGACCCTCAAAGGAGTTGACGATCTCTGTTGTTCAAGCCTGGATTTCACATGCAACCTACCAAGAACTAGGCTTGACATTCTAAAACACCCAAGCGTTTCTCATTTGCCAAATCCCATCCAAGGCTACTGCAAAAAGAGTCTCCTAATGAGCGGGAGCATTTGGATAATGCACCAGATTAAAGTTCATCCATTGTATATGGCTTGAGGAGAGAAAAAATAGGTCTCAAGGTTGCCGCTTGATACTCACCACCAAATGTCCTTGGCCACAGTAATCGCGCAAGGCATGCAGCAAACTTTTAGCATTTGACTTGCAGATGGCACAATGCAAATCCAAAGTCAAGTTCTTCCTTACTTGAGCCATGTTCATGAGGAGGTTGTTATGGGCAATACACCACAACAGCACTCTGATTTATTTAGGACCACGCTACTACCAAAGAGTAAGAGACAACAGCTAGATCAGTCATCGACCAGATATGTACATCGAATTTTGTAAAATAATAATAATTAAGTTTGTTTTTTTAGTAAAAGGGACTGTATTAGGTCAAATACATGGATTTTGTAGTATGATTAAAATATTACTACCAAATTAATGTTGCCATTATTTATAATAATCTAATAATTTACACAAGTCGTTACATAAGTCACAACAACAAAATAATAAAAGTAAAGCCAAAACATTTGTTATTTATATACATATACTTACCGGGGTCCAAGCAATAATGGTCATACAACCAATACAAAAGGAATCAGGGTTCAATAATGTTTTCCCCTGCGTCTCGAACCATAAACAGGGCCTCCCAGCTTTCTACACGAGGTCGTAGGAAGAAAAATTTATCTTTGTAATCTTTATACGAATCCTAAAACGACTTCAATAATGCCTTACCCCGAACGCTTCGCAATAAGACAAAAGAAAACTTACTGTCATATGTTTGGCGGAGGGGGGGTGAAATAATATAAAAATAAACTTTGGGTGCACACAACCCCCTCTCAAGCACACAAATTCTCGAACGCCACTAGGAACGCCCAACTTTTGGGTTGCAATTGTGAAGGGGCGACGTTGAGGAAATTCAGAACGGACACTTGTAAGTCTGTAAAGAGCAACCTGACTCTGAGATGCTCAAAAAAGGTCAGGTACAAAGGTAGAAATTTCGGGTATAAATACCCAACTGCTGCAGCTTCGGCCTTACCTAACAGGGTCCCCATATTATCCTTCCGGCCTTGGGAACATATACAGTCGTTGTCTCCAGGAGCCACAACATCAAAAGGCATCTCGGTAGCTCCTTAGCTAAGTTCAAGACGACCCGTTAAGGCATTCAACGCCTCTTGAGAAAAGCATGACCTTGTCTTGGCCACCTCTTTATCTACCCAATCGACGCCGAGACCAACAACGCATGATAGGCCACCAGAGTAGTCTCTACATTCCTTACGGTCTTCCCCATCTCCCTGCCAAAAACATCGGAAAAAGAATCAGAAAAGCTTCGTTGCTAATCAAGCCACGGCGCAACCCCGAGAATAGCTTTTGTCAGCCTCTTAACCCCGAAACACTGCTTGGCCCAGAAAGAATTTTCATTAGGTCTGGATATTGTACCTAAGCCTTTGCGTACTCTAGCACTTCATTTGGGTCATACGACACTCTTATAGCCTTTAAGTGACTTCAACACTTTTCCAAGATCTTAGGACAGATTATTATTTCTGGTGGCGAAGGTTGTTTCGGGTCGGCTATTAAAGGGTGCTCGTCGGCCCTTCTTACAGGTCGCCGCCTATCTGCCCTACCCGGGTAGGCCCTCCCCCGCACGCAGGTGCGGGGTCGATGAAAGAAATGGCATGACCAACATCATCGCCACGACCACGGTTACCAGCACCACGAGACAGGCAATGCCGATGACCAAAACAGCAATTCGTGGCAAAACCTCCCGAATAGCTGCCACGACCGCCACGCGCGAAAGACGAGGTATCGTGCCTACACGAATCCATCTTCGACAAAACAAACAACAATATAGCACGGAAAAGCACAAAACAAGTAACTTGAAGAGAAAAGAGAACAGAATATTACCCTAATATATAAGCCAACCAGAGCTACAAAGATGTCGAAGCAGAAACGGAGCATCTCAACCTTCACTGAAAGAACGAGACGCGGAGCAAACAAACGTTCAACTGCTAGAAGAAAAACCTTTTATATTATAGGGCCATACCGAGGAAAAAGCCCAAGCCCAAGTTTTTCAAAAGACAACCGCCAAATCTCCTAGAATTCGAAGCACCACAAAATTCAAGATATTGAATCATTATGCATTTAGTGCGCCTCGGCTATCGCAAAGTTACGGCACACCTATCTGAAAAAATGAAATGACTCGCGAACCATTCAGATCCAAAGTCGGCAAGACCTTTCCTAGCAAAAGTTCTATCAACTTAGGGGCAACACTACCCCAGACTGTCTCTTGGTCTTTAAGCCAACGATGCTTCCCCAAGCTTCACCAGCTTGGGGGTAATTGTTCTAGAGGTCACTCTGACCAACTTAGTCTCTTAAGCCGACGATGCTTCCCCAAGCATCACCGACTTGTGGGCAACTGTTCTGGAAGTTACTCGGACCTATGGCTCTAAGCCGGTCCCACGCCACCTATTCTGGTTTTAACATTGCTAGTGTATCCCGGTCATGTTTCCTTGCTAGCCTGGATCAATTCTACTTCAACCCCAGTCTAGCAATGAACAAACCTGGTGGCAAGGAACGCGTGTAGTTGGGCCCCAAACGAATACTGCCATGTGACACCCAACTCTAACAGAATTTCCCTTCAAAACGCCTTATATAAGGACTCCACACCCATTAGGTACGTACGCTCTCCCATACTCCCTCACTAAGACCAATATTGACTTAAGCATCGAGTCCTTGTAGGTGCCACCACCGGAGACGCCAACAACTACCGTGGGAGCTCACGGAGACACATCCTTGTGTTCACCACACAACAAAAACAAATTGTTTTGTAGCTTTAAAATTTTTAAGAATTTGTACGTATGTTATAAATAACTTTAAAAATGATATATTAAAATTTTTAAATGGAATAAAATACATGTGCCTAATCTTTGAATAGGATACTTCGATGGGTCTGATAGGAGACGGATGCGAGTCTTAAGTTCGTATACATTAAAAAGGTTTATTTGTCTTTTAGCATTTTTTAATTATAATTCTATTTATATTAAAAAATTTATAGGTTTAATTGCAATTTGTGTCATCTAAGTTTTGTCATTTTGCGAATTTTTGTCACTGTATTTTTTTCTCTCTTGTATTTTATCACTTATTTTTCAAAATCTTGCCCAATCTTACTAATTTTTATTTATGAACAGTTGATGATTAAGTAAAATTGTAATATTTCAAAAATGAGATGACAAAATATGAGAAAAAAAACACACAACAAAATTTATAAAATAATAAAACTTAGGGGCGCTTATAGCATGAAGCACCTTGGTTGATGGTACACTAGTGAGGGCGTATTATGACCGGGAGTAACCGGTCTTTAAATTGTTAATATTTAAAATAGCCCCAAGTAGATTTTTCACTTTGGGATTCGAATTTTTGATAATGAAACCCACTCCCTATTATAAGATATAATTTACAATAAAAAAAAGCCATACGAAGCAGTGTTAGGCACCTTTAACTGAGCAGATTGTTTCTGAAAGATGCGAATGCATGATGTGTGGAAGGAAAACTTAGGGATGGGTCGTATCTCCCCAATTTCATAAGAGTGAAAGGTTGGAGGTGAAAAAGTGACAAGACATTGCGAGTTGCAAGGTATCCAAGTTTTTGCTATGTAATAACTTCCCCAATTTTGTAAGTAGTTAGGGGTTTAGTCATTCGATGGATGTATGGGCAATTAACAGAGGTGGATATTATACTGTTGACATGAATTTTTCTGTTAAATTTTGAACACATGATTTTTTGAATTTTTTGCTATTTAACAGCTTTAATGTTCCGTGGTTTGCCTGTTTGTGTTTTTTTGGGTATTTTGTTGACCTTCTGGCATGGGTTTGGTTTTGTTTTTGGTGGGTGGGTTGGCGGAAAGAGTGAGTGTTTGTGTCTGTTATGGTGGTTTATAGAGGGATAGGAACCCCATATCTATCCAAGAGTCAAGAA
>QUWT01000756.1:0-40302 GCA_004329165.1 Spatholobus suberectus
ATGAGTTAGTATATAAATACTTAATAATAACATTTTTCTTAAAACATAATAATAATATTAAATATTATAAACATGCAGTTAAATTTAAAACATTTCATAGTGTTTTATTTTAATTGATATAATTAATATATATATATATATATATATATATATATATATATATATATATATATATATATATATATAATATATATATATTATAAGTCTATTTATTTTCTAATTTAGTTACAGTAAAATATTTTTGAACAATAATAATTAAAAATAAAAATTTTATAGACTTGAACCTGAGCATTAATATGATATTTCATGCTATTAAATATTATTTGATGCTATATTTATATATTTAAAAATTTATTATCAAATAAAACGTAATTTTTTCTAAATTTAAAACACATACACACACACACTCTCACATGTGTGTGTCAGTCTGTGTGCAAAAGTTGTTGGAATAAATTTTTGCATTTAATATGGTTATATTAATCTTTTAATCTTTGTATTAAATTAAAATTATAAAAAAGTTATTTTTAGTGAGTGAGTTTTAAAAATTAAAGTTAAAAAATAAACTGAAAGGTCATCATTTCTCTTTTAATGGATATAATTTTTTTTTTCAAAACCCAATGTATCATTTTCAGGTCAAAAATTCTCTAATTCAGTTTTGTAAAACTGAATAAATGCTTGAATCATTATCGTATCTTTATTCTTTCTTATATATTTTTCCACTAAGGTTTAGTGTCAACTAACAAGAGTATTCCTTTGTTCATTGTATTTTCATTTGTTTATTTTTCTTTTCTTGGCTTTGCACTTTCTTTCATTCATTTTGCTCTTTCTTTTGATAGAAAGAGAATTTTTCTTAATATATCTGGGTTAACTTGTAGCAATGACACTTTTGTGGAGATAAGAAAAAAGTTCTTACAACAATATATCATCCAATGAATTTGGCGACAGATGAGAAGTGGGGATTGGGAACTAAAATTAGGCATATCATCTTACTCTGTGTCTTTTATTAATTCTTTTATTCTTTTTATGGGTATTACCTTTGTATGTTTCTTTTTTTCATTTTACTATTATGTTATTTTATATTTTGATTATTACCGTTCAAGCTTTTATATATGTTCTTATATTTTTCCTTTTACTATTATTTTATTAATTCTTTTATTCATTTTATGGGTAT
Organism: Spatholobus suberectus; assembly: GCA_004329165.1. Lineage (NCBI taxonomy): Eukaryota > Viridiplantae > Streptophyta > Magnoliopsida > Fabales > Fabaceae > Spatholobus > Spatholobus suberectus. Next base: position 1,172 of record QUWT01000756.1, read on the forward strand.
TACCTTTGTATGTTTCTTTTTTTCATTTTACTATTATGTTATTTTATTTTGATTATTACCGTTCAAGCTTTTTATATATGTTCTTATTTTTTCCTTTTACTAATATTTATAAATAATGTATATATTTTAGTCATTCTCATTTTGAGTAACAAAAAATTAATAATCTAACTTTTACTTTATATCTTTAACTGACAAATTATTTTTTTTGGTTTAACAAGACATAAAGGGGAGCATATTATTGTTATAACTTTACTTCTTAGTCATTAATTTTCTTCTTTTTATATTTTTTATGTAATTCACTTAATATAATTTAATGAATTTTATACAGTTAAATTATCCCACTAACTGTGTTTACATGTTATTTATATAGTTTATTATATACTTCAATGTTTATTAATTGTTTCAAATATATTATGATATAAAATTAATTATTTTCGTAAAATAAATTAATTATAAACTAATCACTCTCTCTAATGTTTACTTTTAATAAAGAATTAAATTGATTACATTAATGATAATTATTACAAAATTTTAATAATTAAGGCTAATAATAATAATAATAATAAATTTTTTATTCTTATACATTCAAACCTTAAATAATAATATTATTACTATTATTATTATTATTGTTGTTGTTGTGTTGTTGTTGTTGTTGTTGTAGTGGTAGTAATAGTAATAGAAGGTTCACTTAATTGTTTTCATAATCTCCCCCCCCAAAACCACGTTTATAAAAATTTTAAAAAATGACATTTAAATTGATGCAAAAGTCTCACAAGTATTTTTGTAGGTAAATTATGTTAAATAGTATATTAAATTGATTAATCAGATAGTACGTAATTTATAACACCGATTAAATTTAGTATATATTAATATACAAAGACATATTAACAATAAGTAAATATAATAATAAAGTTATTTCATGACAGTCAATTATAAGATATTATGATTTTTTATTCTTGTAAATTTAGACCTTAAAAAATAATAAATACCTATTATATAACATAAATAAAATAGTTGTAGTGCATGCAATAACAATGTAGTTATTATTATTATTATTATTATTAATATTATCTTTCTGAATTCACTTATAGAATGAGAAAAAATAGTAACATATGAAAAGTAATATGTAATAATATTAATAGCACACATAATAATAATCTTTGTAGGTAAATAATTTTAAAAGTAGCAAGTAATGAAATTAAAATTAAATAACAAATAACAACAACAATAATAAGCTTAATATTTTTGAACACAACTGTTTAATTAAAAATATAATTAATTATTTTTCAATTTAAATGTAATTATACATAATTTACTATTAATATTTTAAAAATTGATTATTTTATTTATGTACACATATATTAAAAATAATAGTGAATACAAATATAAAAAATATATATTAAACAAACTTGAGCAATGCATAGGTTTAAAATCTAGGAGTGTATTAGAAGAAGCATGTTATTGTTACTAGCACTCTTCTCTTTTAAATTATATTCGGATTAAGAAATTCAGATTGGTGCTTCTCAAAAAAAGAAAAGAAATTCAGATTGGTGCAGCACAACATAGCCACTAGACCATCCACTTTTCTCTTTCGGCCTTTAAAGTAAAAACTATTGAACAATTGGATTGGGTTTTAGTAAGTAACTTTTTGCATGCTAAATGCAGTTTATAGATTATCATTGGTGCTTAGGAATTTCGATCCACTGAATGTGGTATCTCAGGACAACCCAAAAAGGGCCATTCGGCCATTCCCTAGCCGAATTGTGGAAAAAAAATAATTGTTACACCATCTTTGCTACTGAAATGAATTAAATAAACACGGGCAAAATGCTTGGGCAAGGCATTCGAGGAGCCACTTGAGACCGTTACTGATAAAAAATATCAAATTGCCATCATTGGCTATGAGTAGCCCGAGGAATTGATAAGCCCTGACCTGAATTAGTGGCATCAATTGGGCTGCCATAGAAAGATACAGGCACTAGCTGAAGAACTCTAATCGAGTGGAAGGAAAGCAGCAGAAAGATGAATTTTCAACTTCAGATTGATGGACGGTTACAGATATAAGATCGGATTGTATACTAACATTGCGAATTTCTGGTTAAAGAATCAAAAAGTGAAATATTTTATAAGTAACATATGATATTACTAATGTATGTGCACTGTATTTTTAATGAAACCTTCAGTTTATTATTATTCTTTGACTAGTGTTCTTAGATTCTCCTTAACAAACAGGATCCATATTTTAATTAATTTGTAGACAAAGCTTAACTATTTACTTTCAGAACTGCATTCATGTATTTTTAAAACAATCGAGAGACAGAATTCAGTCGGCCCCATGCTTCTTGTCTCTTTGCTATTATTTACATTAAAATAATTAATGCTGAGATTATAATTGGGTATTCATTTGCTTATTTGAATTTAGCAATTAGAACCTCATATAGATTATAGGTATCAGTATTTCGCATCCTTTGGCATAATTCATTTTTTGAGATTGAAGCCAAATGAAAATTTCGTCCAGTAATGTTACTAACGTGTTGGGTTGGTCACATGAACATTTGTAGGAATTAAATCATATTTTGCATAGATTACTAGATACTAAGGGTGTTTGCGGATTGGATTGGATCGGTTTTGAAGAGAAAAACCATCCGATCCAATCACTTCGGTTTTGTTAATTCATCATCTAATGGTTTGGTTTAAAATTTAAATTAATCGATCCGATCCAATTTAAAATGGTTTGGATTAGATCGGTTTTTGGATTTAATCGTACTATTATTTTTTTAAAAAAAGTATTAAATAAAGAATATGATATATAATAAATTTATTAAAAAATAATTTAAAATATCAAATATTTCATTAATGAGTCATTATATAACTAGTACTAGTATAACTCTTCAATTAATATTATTAAAAATAAATTTACACAACTTGATGATTATGTTTATATATCTTTTAAATAGTTACTAAAAAATTATCTTTAAATGAATATTTTTTATAAACAAGTATAATTTATGTGATAATTTTAAATATATAAGAAATAAAAACATAAATGTGAGTGATATTAGAAAATTATAAGTGAAAATATATATGCATGTATAAGTTCGGTTTGAATTGGATTGAATCAATTTTCAAAATCAAATCCTGAAATCCGATCCAATTCAAAAAAAATTTCGATTTTTTCGATTTTCAATTTTTTCGGTTTATTTGGTTTTCAGTTTTTTGGATCATTTTTTTTTGTTTTATTGGATTTGATCGGTTTATGAACACCCCTACTAGATACATACTACGTGTGCGGTCATTTGTGAATGTTTAGTAATAATACAACCATGGATGCATACATAACAAGTCTCAAGAACTCGAATTTGAGACCCTAGCTAAACAAGAACAACTGTCTATGCGCTCGGTGGTTACAAGAGATTATTTTGTATATCTATAATTTTTCTTAGCCATAAACTAGTTTTCTTTTTACCGTCATCATGCAGGCCAGATACCAATGATTGTGTGTATTGAGCTGTACGTGGAATTTCTCGACAAACCTCCCTTTAAAGGCCAACGTTGCTCTTGTAAATCAGTTTCTAAATCTTCATTGGGAATTTACTCTCTCTCTCTCTTTTTCCAGTTTTTTTCTTTTTTCCTAGATCACACGTATCCTGCGCAAAGACATATTATTCAAGTTGAAAATATCCACAGCAATTAAGACTAATTCTCCTAACGGAATTACATACTCAAAGTTTTGAATCCAAGACTTTAGAGCAAGTTATATTAGTTATTAAAATTAAGTAACTTGAAAATAGCTTAGGGACAAATAAATTTTTATAGAGTTCTTATTAAAGTTCTTTATATAAACATTACTACCAAAGTTGCTTAAACCTTAAAAAATATTTTCTAAGTCCAAATGGGGTTTTTAGGTGAGTTAAGAGATAAAATGATACTTACTAAAAATAAGTTAAGAATTTAAGTTAGGTTTTATTATTAGAGTAAAAATTAATAAATGTTCTTAAATCTTAAGTGACAATTCGAGATTAGATCTTGAGAGGTCACTCCTTGTGCCTTTCTCAAGCATTTATTGTCAATACATCTTTTGGTACCCAAAAAAACAAAAAAAAAAAAAAAAGTGACAATAAGAGATCTACTAAAAAAGTGTCAAGAATTCAAATTGAATTATTGGATTGGAGATGCATTTATTAATGAGAATCAGATATGGACAACCTTAATGAGAATCTACTGTTTTCTGTGTCCACTATACACACATAGAAATATCTATTCTTCAAATATGAGAAGCAGGGCTTGAAACTAGTTGATCTAGCTTTAACCTACGTGTGGTGTATATATATATATTAGAAAAACAAAATCTGGGGCCAAAAGAAAATGGCAGTTATGGGAAGAACATGGGAGGCTTATCGACTACCCACTAATCTGATTTATCGTTTTTCCGTTTCGGCTCTTTTCAGAACAGTCATATGCAGACTCCACATTCTTAAAGGAAAGCCAATGCTATGAGTTATTTGTCGTTTCCACTCCAAAAGCCATTAAAAAATTGGTAACGTGAAGATGAAACTTTAGCAGACCTTCCACTATGATTGTTATTATATATAGTAACTTAAGCTTTTCGATTCTGCTTGCACTCCAAAGGCCAAACCCGGTTAAACTTACTGCAGCTTGTGTTCTGGTGCTCATAGTGGTCACTCACTTGTACTACAAAACTAGAGACACTTCTTTCTTTCTACTTCCCGAAACTCGGGGTCTAATTAGTCAACAATTAGAAAGTACTGATTTCATTCTCCTACTTGTTGGCAGTGACTAAGCCAATTGGTCTCAGGTTTCTAAGTTTTAGAGACCTAGCAGTAACAGATTTCTTCTCTTCTCTTTCTATTTCAATCCCTGCTATAAAATGTTCAGAATGAAGCATTCTCATATTTTACCACAAGCATTCTGTATATTATTCCTTACTTTAGTTCTTCTTGTCCAGCTAGGCATCATTCTCATACAAAACACAAGCACTCACATTCTCATAAATCATCTAAAACTTCACCTCCTAGCTCTCCTCATAACGAGAACTGTAACAATGGCTCTGGCATTTTTGATGTACGAACATTTGGAGCAATAGGAGATGGAAAAACAGATGATACAGAGTCATTCAAGATGGCATGGGACACTGCCTGCCAAAGTGAATCAGCAGTTAATGTCATCCTTGTACCCCAAGGTTTCTCCTTCCTCACTCAGTCCACTATCTTCACTGGTCCTTGTCAAGGTGGCATGGTGTTGAAGGTAATCTATTGCTTATTTTGCCACTTTTGGTCTTTAAATTCTTACATGTTTTAAGGGTAAAGTTTACTAATGGACTTTTCCGGCCCAAATATGGATAAGGTTGATGGCACTCTAATGCCACCTGATGGACCTGAATCTTGGCCTGAGAACAACAGTAGGCACCAATGGTTGGTCTTTTATAGAATCAATGGAATGTCACTGGAAGGAGGTGGTTTAATAGATGGGAGAGGAGAAAAATGGTGGGACCTTCCCTGTAAGCCTCACAAGGTACTCTTCAATTTGAATTATAAGATCTTTTTTTTTTTTTAAACAATTTGAGTGCTTCAACAGCTGCTGACACCAAGTTCCCTACAATAAATGCCTCAGGGACCTCATGGGACAACACTTCCTGGTACTTGTGATAGCCCAATTGTGAGCTTTCAAAGCCTTTCTTCTATTTTCATCTTCTATTTGTATGATTGCATTGTGATTGAGCACAATTCTACATGATGCAGGCCATAAGGTTTTTTATGAGTTCCAACTTGACTGTGCAAGGACTTAGGATAAAGAACAGCCCCCAGTTTCATTTCAGATTTGATGGCTGCAAAAACGTCCATATAGAATCGATCTACATAACAGCTCCAAAACAAAGCCCCAATACTGATGGAATTCACATAGAAAATACCAATGACGTGAAAATATATAATTCTGTTATTTCTAATGGTTAGGCACGATAACTCTTCTAATTCTTCTCACCTATTGCATCAATAGACATTATTAATGTTTGTTTGCTGAATTATATTTTATAGGTGATGATTGTGTATCCATTGGATCCGGCTGCTATGATGTCGATGTTAAGAACATTACATGTGGACCTGGTCATGGAATTAGGTAATCTATTATTAGCTTTCAAGTTAAGTTTTAATCTCCTCATTTATCGCATCAAAAGGCATTGATAGAGGGCGTTTGATAACTGGTAAAATAAGCTTTCCTTTTTACAACTATTAATAAAAACACATGAATTTACCATAAATAAACCAAATACTCCCTTAACTTTTGCTTCAGTCCACTATTTGAATTTTTTAATGTAGAATGGAAGAGACAATGATGGCACTCTAGATTACTTTGTCATAAAGATTTAACACCATGTCTCGAAATAACTATCCCAAAAGCTCAAGCTATTAATGAAAGAACAAGAATTTAAATGTAAGGAGTGCTGGTACACTTCTAACACACTCTTTATTACTAAAACTACAAATAATGAATAGAGATTATTAAATAAGAAGTGAAACTTACAAAACTTTATGATTTTTAATAAATATTAACTAATAAAGAATGTGTTTGAGAGAGTGTGTTGTTGGGTATTTCTCCTTAAATTTTTATGACATCTCTTAACAGTTATCTCGTTAACTTATGCAGCATTGGTAGTCTGGGGAATCACAACTCTCGAGCCTGTGTTTCAAACATTACCGTGAGAGACTCATTTATAAAAGTGACAGATAATGGGGTCAGGATCAAGACTTGGCAAGGTGGATCAGGATCTGTATCTGGAGTGACATTCAGCAATATCCACATGGATAGTGTAAGAAATCCAATCATAATTGACCAGTTCTATTGCCTCACTAAGGATTGCACCAACAAGACCTCTGCAGTATCTGTATCAAATATTATTTACACAAACATAAAGGGAACATATGATATAAGGAGCCCGCCTATGCGTTTTGCCTGCAGTGACTCTGTCCCATGCACCAACTTAACACTCTCAGATATTGAGCTTCTTCCCGCTCAAGGAGATATAGTGCATGATCCTTTCTGTTGAATGCTTATGGAGATTTAGAGACACTAACCATTCCACCAGTCTCTTGCTTGCTGGAGGGCACTCCTCAATCTGTGATAGACTTTGACATAACTCGTTGCTGACCCCCTAGATTCTGTAGAGCAAAAAATGTGCGCAGGTATATAATTAATTATTAGGAGTGATTAGGCCCTTAGGGAATATAGCATGATGTTGATTCTTACGTTATGATTGTTGAGGAGTTGTGTTTTTTATACTCCTCCCCAGTTGTAAACTATGTCGCGTGATTATCCAGGATTGAGATTGACGTTTGAATTTAGAGTGCGTTTGATAGAAAAGAAATTTTTTCATACCCAAAAATCATGATTTTCAGGAGCCATAAATTTCGGGAATCATGATTTTTAAAAAAACTAATATCTGTTGGTTAATTATTAATATTCTTAGAAATATTTATATTTGTTACTTGAGAATTAAAGATTTTTACATTTAATTTTAATAGAACTTTTCAGAAACTTTAATTATTTATCACATTAAATGAGTTAACAAATGTAACATGATATTTTTATTGTAGTAAAATTTTTCTCCCAAGTTAGATTCTCACTTTTTTCCCATGAGAATAATTTTATGGGAAATATAAGTAAAAATAATTTTTGAGAAACAATGTTTTGTAAAATGTTATTTTTTAAATAATAAACCAAACATGAGTAAAAACATTTCCACCTTCATATTTCTGAGAAACAAACGCCCCATTAATGCTTAATTCATTGCTTGTATCTTAACAGTAAGACCTCGGATTTTGCGACCCCCACTACTCCGACTCAAGTGTCATGGCTATATTAATTGAAACACATCTCCTTATCGGTTTTTCGTTTAGCACATGGACCTTCAAGTGCGTACTCTAATCATTTCTAGATGACACTATAAAAATATGTTGGTTAGGTGTCGTGTTATGTTTGCTAATATAGACGTTGCATGTCTATAATACACTATCCCAACACACAATTTGGTTAGTATAAAAATTGTAATTCGTGCCAATGGCCATGATGTGTATGGAAGATTTGTTGAAGTGTCAAAGTGCAAATAAAGTCTCATATTGAATAGGAACGGACATCTTAATTAACATATAAGTAAAAAGGATCATAAATATAATGTCTTATAAGGTTTATGGTTGGTAGTTGTGTTAACTTCACTTATGTTCTAATTGATGGAGATGTCCCCTTTATGATAATTTTCGATCTTTACTTTTGTATTCTGTGCCTGTACCTTGAAGACTGACCCACGACAAAAATAGATACGTGTATACGATTCTGTTAGGATATAATGTCATATTATTAACGTAAATCTACCATGTCTATATTAATAATTTAATTTTATTAGATAAAAGGATAATCCTGACTTATTTTTGATTTTTCCGTTAATATATGTAATTTTTGTGTAGTGTGGTGTAGCAGAACAATGTCCTTATAAATAATTTCTTACAGTAAGCCAATTGAAATTCATCAGAGTCAACTGGTCATAAAGAATTTCCTAGTCATTCCTCCCACACGATTCACAATATGTTCCGTGAAAAGTTCAGTTACATAAGAAAGCATCAGAGATTTGGTTATAGTATTACAATCATCAATAAACTGTTAAGTGGTGGAGGGTCTTGAATAGCTTTATATATCTGACAGGTCCCAGTATCCCCATTTTTCATATCCCATTATGTCCATTGGACCTCCTACAAAAAAAGACTGAAGTTGAATTGTTTATAGATGACACCACGCTATTTTAGCAAACCAAGTCTGATAGTTGATGAATTTGCTGTTTCTTTATATAGAACTTAATGCTTTAACAGAAGCACTGAACTTTTGTCTCCCACGGAAATAATATAATCTGGTCCAGGATGAATCAGTTTACTATTTAAATTAGAAACTTGATGAGATTCCAATGTACTCCCTCGGCAGTTGTGTCTTCATGACGATGGCTGACAATAGTGTAAACAAACAAAAAGAATGTACTTAAATATGGAGGGAGAGTCCGGAAATCAAAGCAAAAAGAGTATGATAATAACGTAGTAGTTACTGATCAAGCGTGAGTAATTTCAAGAGGATTTGTACCCCATGACCCTCGCTTCTCAAAGTTGAGTGTAGAAGTGGAAAGACAAATTGCCTTTTCAGTCATGCATGCCCAGTGGCCACGGTAATAATAGCTCATACTGTTGATACATCAAAGGAGGAAATTAAGTAAACTTATATGTATGTTCAACACGAAAAAAGAGTGACCGTGTACAGGCTACAAATCCAATTGCTACCCACGAAACACGATTTGTTTTTTAACAAATTACACGCTCCTCCTCTAAAGAATAAATGTGTTATAATTTAAACTATTTTAAATTAAACCGACCTTTTTAAAAGGTTTTTTTCCCCCTCATTTTGTAGCTCTTAGCATTTTTAGCTAACTAATTTTGAATTTTTATTGTCTTTGGGATTTTAGAAGATGAAATTGTCGCGACCATCAAATTAAACTCATGATTGGTATCTAAGTTAAACTTATTGAAATACCTCTTAACTTAACAAGGTTAACCAACATGGAAATATTCTCACTAAATTCAATTTTACAAACAAATTATACTTTAATCTACCAACGTTTCAACAAAGTTTTCTATGCCATTTCAACATCTTAATTAAAATAATAACATGTTAGAATCTATCCACAATCCATCAATATCCAATGACACACTATCACATATTTTCAATACCAAAATATTAGTACATCTTCAAATTAATAATATTAACTTTCTAAAATTTGTAGAATGTCCAAAGTACTATATATAAAGTGAAAAGAGGCCACCAAAACGATGAATAAGGTCTACCAACAAAATGTTCTACTGGAAAGGATTACAGCTCCTAATAGGCTGCAAGTTTGCTATCTGATGATCTGAAAACAATTAAATAAATAAATAAGGGTGAGTAGAGCTGGGTATACGGGCCAGCCCGCCCATTTAGGCCCGGCCCGCAAAGCCCGCAAAATAAATGGGCTAGACCAAGTCCGCCCGCAACATAAACGGTCCTGAATTTTGAGGCTTGCGTCCGCCCCGCATAGCCCGCGGGCTAACGGGTCAATCTGCGGCCCAAATAATAAATGACAAAATAATTTTATAAAATGCAAAAAAAACAATAAAAATAAAAATAAATGACAAATACACCAAAAAATAAAAATTAAAGCAATTTCAAAGTCTAATATGCTAAAAAACCATCTAAACCCAAGATCTTACATGTTAAATAAACTGTTCAACACAAAATATGAAATATAAAGTCTTAGATTCAAAGTATCAAGTATAAAATAAACTATCCATAAAAGCCCGCGGATAGGCCCGTAAGCCCGCGGATAAATCCGCCTAAACTGCGGTTTAAACGGTTCGGGCTAAAAAGCCTGCACTCTTAAATGGACCATATTTTTTAGGACCGTAGCCCGCACAGGCTGCGGGCTACACGGGTGGCCCGCGGGCCTTGGTCCATATGCCCAGCTCTAAGGGTGAGTCACATAGACGACTAACATAATTAATAAACGAGAAGAGGAAACCAAATAACACACAAGTAGTTTGCAAATATAGAACTCAGTTATAAGATACTAAATAAATGAAGGGTTAAATATGTTATTATCTTCCTATAATATGACAGAATTGGTTTTAGTTTTCAGAAAAAAAAATTCTCGAATAAAGTCCCTCAAATATTAAAAATACCGTAATTAGATCCTTATGTTAAACTCTGTTTAATTTTTCTGTTAAATGATGGCTAGATCAACATCATAGTCACTATTAATTACTGATGTGGCCGTCCATGTCAACTGTTATATCTAGGTCAGATTAGTAACATACTTTTTAATAAAATTATTATATGTTTAACCCCAAACCATATATTTTTTTAACTCTAAAGTAAAATCAATTACACGAATTTTTATTAAAAATTATCACTGGACACTTTTGGTAATAAATACTTTATTTGGAAGCTGATGTGGTCATCATTTAATATAAAAGTTAAACAGAGTTTAGCACATGGATCTAATTAGAGTATTTTTAATATTTGAGGGACTTTATTCAAGATTTTTTTTTTCTGAGGACTAAAACCAATTTTGTCATATTTTTGGAGGACCACAAACATATTTAACCCATAAATGAAAATGATTTTATCTAATTATATTTTAAAGAATGTAAATATAAATGAGAAGTTGAGAAATTCACACTTTTCTAATATTAAGATTTAGCTAAGAGAATTAGTCCATGAATACTCTCCACTCAAACATGATTACTTTTCAGTAAAAGATAGCTATAGTTTAGACCCAAAAAAAAAATACATCACACTAGCTAGACCAAATATGAAGTGACATGATTGGTAAATAATCTTGTTGTTTAAGTATGTGGTCAGATGTTCAATTCTCAAGTCCGTGTTTATAGAAAAATATCTATTGGAAAAGATCATCTTCTAATTAAATGGATCTCAGTATTTTGAGTGATTAGTTCTTAGCTTTCGGTTGAGAAATACTTGGTCTTCACACTAGACCAAATATAATTTACTTTGAGATGATAAAATTGTTTTAAGTTATTCAAATTGATTCACCGAATTTGATGTGTTTTTACAGTTGCTCCATTTTAACTATGTATTGCCTTTGTCAACCTGTAAGGTTAAAAGGTTTGCCACAAACAACACCACTCACTGCTTTGTTAGTGATAATAAATTTAATTTATTTATGTATGTTGTTAATTGAGTCTGAAATTTAAAATGAATCTACAAAATTATATTAGAATATGTCTCTTTTTACTTTTTAGAGAAACATACTACTACGGTTTGGATTTGCACAAATACGGTTCCCGACTACAGTCTGAATCATTAGACAGAGATGGAATAGCACTAGCAGTATATATATAGCACACGTTTTGTCTACTACACCGCCCACAACATTCGCGACTGCGCGGTGAATCCAAATCCTACATACCATAGATTTGTTTCTGAATCTTTCATCTTAACATTTTTACCGCCTAGTAGTCAGCACACTTCACATCCACATATTGCGCCCAGAATATCCACGATCTTCCTTATATGTTCATTTGAGAGCTGCACAAAAGGAAATTAATAAGACAGAATAGAATGATAGTTTTTGATTTTTTTCCCAACATAAAAATGCCATTGATAGTTCACAGTCTCCTTCGTGTTCATTTTCTTTTTGGCTCTCTCTCCCCCTCTTTTTTGTGTTCTGCTTTTTCTAGCATCATAATGGATAAAGAAAGTGGTATTTGTTTGCTATCTTTAGATGTTATTTATAAGAAAAAAAAGGTTAAATTAATTAGTAGGTTTCTAAATTATTTAAATTTTTTAATTAAGTATCTAAATTAAAAAAATTTATAATTGAATCCTTGATCTTATAAAATTTTTGTAATTAAATTTCTAAAGTCTTTAAAACCACCACAAATGATCATTTTTGATTGTTTTAAGCTGCTATAAACTAATATCAGGGATCCAATTATAAAAAATTTATAAGATTAGAGACCTACTTACAAATTTTTTTAATTTAAGAACTTAATTAAAATTTCTTAAATAGTTAAGGAACCTACCGATTAATTTAACCAAAAAAAATATATGAATGTATTAATATATCAGATAGATCAACTAGTGGAAATCATGAGATGCCATAAAATGGCCTAGATTCTTTTCACCCTTTTTTCGTTAACTTTGGAATTTGGACATTATTCCATACCCACATATTCATGCGACGTCCTTTCATTAATCATTTAGGAGTTACTGCGCCTTTTCCTTCCTTGAAGCTGCAACAATTTTACAAAAAGAAGATAAAAAGCGTCACCTACACAACACTATCTACCCACAACTCATTATACTCAATACCTATGTTACACTCTTCTCGAGACAATAAAATTAGGTTAGTTGTGAAGGATTTGGATAATTTGCAATAAGGTTGTAAGTTCATACCCCATTGCCACTGATATAAAAAAATGTTCTAGTCTCCTATTTTTTCTCGGAAAAAGGCTTTTCAGAGTATGGTTAGACGCGATATTGGGCTAGATGCATTGCAAGTTTGTGATCTTTGTGACTCGTGAGGACGCATTCTGAACAATGAAACAAAACTTGAAAGTAAATTTCAAAATGCATTCTGTAATTGGAGTATAAAAGGTAATGATCAATCATGAAGTGAACTGGATTTGGAAGAATGTTCCACCATTGCGCTGCAAAATAATCAGTGGACTAGAAGAAGTGGAGCAGAAAAAAGAAGGCAGAATGTGCCTAAAAGCTGAAATCGTTATTTTATCAAGCATTTGAAAAGGGCAAATACACTAGCAGTGTCGTAGAATTCGAAAAATATTCCCTTGAATCCCTATTTAATAACCAGCATATATTAATTCTCTTCTCATCCTATTAACTATTATGTTATCTCTTGCAATTATGTGCTCGTAACAATAATTATAAACAATATTGAAAAAAAAAAATGATTCAATTTGAGGATGGATTCTTATGAATTATATTGTTGGGGAACTCACTAGAATATCGTAGTCGTTAGTGGGGATCGGTAACAGTCCAAGTGCACCTAATTATATCCTAAGGAAAGAGGATTATCCATTAGATGAAACATGCATGAAGAGAGCTATCAACAAAATAAAGCCTTCAGGACATGAACACACTAGTACAAAAAATGTAATCTACGACGGGATTTAATGTAGGATAATCGATATAAAAAAAAGAGGCGGTGATATTTTGTACATATTAGGGAATGATTTTACATTAGTTGTAGAATAACTGATGTAAAAAAGCCTTTTTATATCAATTATATTTATAACTGATGTAAAAATAATTTTTTATATGGGTTAAATTTATAACCGATGCAAAAAAAAATCTTTTAACATTGATTATTAATATAACCAATATAAAAAAGCTTTTTCTATTAGTGTCTCTACAATTCGAGTTCTATTTTTCCTTCGAATTCAAAACATTTTCGACCCTCCGTAGTAGTAATGTAACTCCTCCATACCTCAAACCTCCATTCCTGTCACCGACAACGAGGTTCTCCTTGTTCTTCCCTAATTTGCAGTCCAACCCTAACTTGAAATGCTTTCGTCCCTAACTCATGACCCTGCCATTAATGGGCATGAGTCATTCATCCCCAACCACAATCGTCATTGACGCCACCACCAAAACTTGCCGCTGTCACCAAAGGTAAGTCATTTTCTTCCCCAACTCTGCCTATATATGTTGCTCTTAGTAAAAAAATGAACTTGTAGCTTGTTCTATTTTGCTCACCCGAACTCATGGCTTTTGTGATGGGTTCAAACAAATTGTATGGGTTTTGTTGTTTGGTGTTCAAGTTTGAGTTTCGTCGACCTTACCTGTGTGTGCTGCTTCTTGGTAATCCTGAACAACCCCCCAGAATATTTGAATGTCAATCTTTCTTTTTCTTTTTTCTTTTTGTTAATCCCTAAATGATTTTATTTGTTTTTTTTTATTTGGGTTTTAATCATTGCTATAGAGCCATATAGTCGAGGCATTGTTAAATCATTGTGAGTTTTAATTGTTTATGTGATAAAATACAGTTTGATCATGATGTGTGAGTAATTGATTGAAGGATATTTGAATTGTATGATTGTTGAGAATTGAGATTGTAATGTGTTTGCATGATTGGTCATATAAAGCTTAGTTAGTCCTTGTATAATGTTTTTGGTTATCGATTGGATTGCTTGACATGTTTAAATGTGATATTATGATTAATTGAATACCTGTAAACAAATATATGAGAAAGTACTAGAAAACAGAAGAAACTCAGTAGGATTTTTTTTGTAGAAATTATGATTGGATTGTCTTATTTGTTGGTTAACAAAGAATGAGAATAGGCATATAGAGCTTAGTTGGGCCTTGTGTGGTATTTTGGTATTGTTAATTTCAATTGTATGAATCTTGAGAATTGTGATGTGTTTGCATGATTGGTTAACACTCTTCCCTGTTTGCTACGCATCCCGCAAGCAACATAGACCCCTTGATACATTTCAAACATGAAAGCACTTTTATTGATATTTCTATGGACGAGCCTTTCATCATGGCATTCCAAGCAAAACAAGTGTTTTATGTGAATGATCCTTCTAACAAAAGGTGGTCAGTGGTTCTATAAGGAAGAAACATGCATGATAGTCATGAAAATGAAGATTCAACTCTTCATATTTCAGAAACTCTTTCTTTCTCATTACACATGGCTACTTTCAATGAGGAAAATGAAGTAGACAATGTACATGCCACTTGTCATGATCATCATGAAGGAATATGGGAGAATATTACTACTTGGTCAGATAATAGAATTTTTAACAAGTTAGATTAGTTATGGTTTTTATAGTTGATGATCTAATATTATGTTATCTTAACTTGTAGCTAGTCATCAATCCAAAACCATTGACTAAAGAGGATATTGATCACATTCGGGAGTTGGGCACGCTTCTTTGTACAAATTAGTAATAGATGTAATGTATAATTGTGCTTGGGTAGTTTACCATTGTTTGAAGTGTAGTTAAATTCACTAAAGTTAGTTTATATATGTATGTATGTATGTATATATATGTATGTATGTATGTATATATATGTATGTATATATATGTATGTATATATATATGTATGTATGTATATATATATATTAGGCATGGCAATGGGGCGGGGTGGGTTCAAGTTCGGGTTTAAAGAGACGGGTTTATATTTTCGAAAGCCGTCCCTATCCTTGTTAGGTTTTATCCGATTCGGGTAAACCTACGGGAGAACCCGTCACTCTTTTTTTTACAATTTTAATTTAGTTATATATTTTAAAATAAATTATATATTAAATTTTTAATTATATTTTAATTCAAATAATATATAAAAAATAATAAACAAAAAAAACTTACGAATAAAAAAATTAAGAATTAAATTATATTTTTAATTAAATGTGTAATTATAAGTTTGTTATTTAATTATTATTATAATTTAAATTATTTAACTATTAAAATAATTAATTTTTATTTTTAATAATTATAAAAATAAAAGTATAAAAAAACTAATATATATATATATATATATATATATATATATATATATAGCAAAAAAACTGTAAAAAAAATGTAGTGGGATGGGTTGGGAAACGGGGGTGAGGAGTCACATACCCGAACCTAAACCCAACTCTACAAATCTAGAAAAACCCGAACCTTGTCTAAGTAGGTTTTTATCGTCAAATTCAAGGCGGGGTCGACCTGGTACCTGCGGGTTCAGATTTATTTGCCATGCCTAATACATGTGTGTGTGTGTGTGCGCGCGCATGTGTGATTTAGTGTGAATTTTGGTATTCAATGAAATATTTTGTGAATTCCTTGTGTGGTCTATTTGTAAGTTATAGGATTGAACATTCACAAAACAAACTAAACATTAAAAAAAAAAAAAAACCACAAACTTTTTACCTCGGTTGTTACCTTAACCAATATAAAAAAATAATTTTCTACATTAGTTGTAGTTATAACCAATGTAAAAAGATTACGACCTTTTACATTTGTTCTGGCTTTAATCGATGTAAAAAGCTACACTTTCTACATCGGTTATAAAGACAATTGATGTTAAAAAAGTTTTTTCACATTAGTTCAATATTCAATGTAAAAAAGTCTCACATTTTATATTGGTGAGATCAATATCAATCTTATAACCAATATAAAAAGCTTATTTTAGCCGATGATAAATGTTTCGTCCCACCGGTGAGAGAGCTATTAACAAAATAAATATATGACATCACTTAAAAAGGTTACCTGTTAAATGGAGATGCCTTTAGGAGAGAGGTCATTTTTATGTGGATAGGACTATCAGCGAGGTAGAGTCATCTTCGACTTTGATTCTCTCATACGTGACTCCTATAGTATTAATTCCTTATTTATAATGTTTTGATGAATTGTTATTCATTTTTTTTTATCTATATGCATTTTATTTTGATCGTTGTGGACTTAAAAGAATTTGTCAACTTCTCATTTATACTTCCATTCTTTAATTAAGACTTTAATTAATGAATTTCTAATATTAAGACTTAGAGTTATTATATCATTGATTTTAATTTTTCTAATAGTGATTATGAAAAGCAAAAGTATAATTTTTATATTAATAATATATAAAATTTAATTCGATAATTAAATGTGAGAATTAGTTAAAGAATAAAATAAATACAATATAAAAAAAATAGGTTGTACATTGACAGTGTAAAACAGTTTTACACTGTCATCCAATCACAACTCGCCATGTATGATAAGTTTGTTGACTTTGATAATAATCACCCTAAAAGTCACACTAAAACTGATTTTAATTGGTTGACAATATAAAAATTTTTACACCGACAGTGCATAGTAATTAAATTCATATAAAAATATAAAACTAAAAAGATTACAATATATAGTTAACATATCTATAACAATAAATAGTGTTCAATCAGGTTTTCGATGGATATTAATTATTGGTAAAATTGGTGAATACTTCATGCTTGTAATATGATAACAAAAATAAATCTATAACAATAAATAAAGGCAATATACCATTTTGGTTTCTACTTTTTTTTTTTTTACCTATTTTACCACTTTAATTGTTATAAAGTTAGCTGTATACTCTTATTTTCTATTTAACCTCCACCTTCTTTCTTCTTCTTTTATTTTATTTTTATATTAAAAAAATATAGAGACAGAGAATGTCTCTCTTTCCCTTAGTAACACATAATGAAAATAACATGTTTTTCTTGTCAAAAAGAGAACTTAAGCTGACATTAATAAGGGTAAAATTATTTTTAAAAAAGCAAAAAAAAAAAAGACGTGGCTGAGAAAAATATTGCCAACTAGCTCAATCCTAATAAGGAAGGAGCTATATCTGTGTCTATTAATTTATAATAGATTAGTGAAAACTTTACGTCCAGTTTGATAACATTACTATGACAAAATCTTAAGTCATCTAAATTCAGTTAATTTAATTGAGTAAAATATTGACTTAAGATGTTTTAGGTTCCATTTGGGTATATAGTTTAAGGTTTAATTATTCATTTGCTCTCAATACTTGTACAATTTTTATATTTTAGTCCTTACACCTAGAAACTATTTGTTTAGTCCCTACATATATATTTTTGAACTCGTTTTAGTCCCTACATATATACTTTCTAATCTATTTTAGTCCCTACAATTTGGAAAGCAAGGAGTAAAATGGATTAAAAAATGTATGTGTAAGGATTAAAACAAATAGTTTTTAAGTGTAGGGACTAAAACATAAAAATCGTGCAAGTATAGTAACCAAATGAGTAATTAAACTATAGTTTAATTAAATGCTTATTGAATAAGTACTTATCATATAAGCATAGTGTATAAATTATTTTTATAATTGAAAAGGATAAATAAGGTAAATTGTTTTCATATAAGCTATAAATTGTTTTATAAACTATTCTAAAGAGCTTATTGAAATAAACTTAAAATAAGTTATGGAAATATCATAAGTTATTTTTATAAATTGTCCCACACAAATATTTATATGTCATAAGATAAGTCTAAATAAGTTGTAAAAATAAGTGGTAAATAATTGCAATTAAAACTTATTCTATATTACAATTAGACATAAAAAAGAGATTTTTCTTAAAAAAGGAAAAAAAACAACAATTAGGTTAATGAAACTAAATAGGCCAAACTAAAATAATTTAAAAATATACTATCAAAATTGGGCACAATTGATAGATGGATGAATTCATTAAACATGTTAGTAAGAATTTGATTCTTGACCATGTGTATGGAAAATATTTTATTATAGGAGAGACAAACTTACTTTAATAATTTCTATGTTTTAAAGGAATTAGTTTCCAATTGTCAACTGTCGAATATTCTTGATGCATACAAAAAATATTTAAACTATAGTTAAGAAAAATATAAATGTCACAAAGATGTTGTTGTAAACACATTTAACGACAAAAATAATCTCAGTATGTTGTATTTTTGAAATAAGATTTTGTCTTTTTTATTATTATTATTATTATTATTGCATTTTAATAGAGGTATAAATTTGGGTGACATATTACTTGACGGTTGGCTTAGGTGACACATATATGATGTCTGTTAAGCAATTCTTTATGTCCACAACGATCAAAATATAATTAGATATGCATATAGATAAATTTGAGAATATAATTAATGAGATTATTCAATTTTCCTCTTCGCTTATATTCAAGAGCAACCTTTCTCCGTACTCCGTAGTATCAATAGGTATAAATACAATGACACATCCACACTACCAACGACCAGACAACAGCGCTGAATACTTGATTGAACAATGATTTTTGGACAATTTATTTTTAAAATATCTAATTAATACTCATCAACTTTTTCTATGTCTTTTTTCCTATCACACCATATCATATTTTTTTATCTTTTTATCACTCTCTCTTTATGTGTTAAATAGATTTTTGGATGTCCGAAATTACTTGATTATTACACATCCCTTGGTAGTTGAGAAGAAAAAGATGCAAAATTGGCGAAGTCTCTCAATAGCAGGAAGAAAATATATTTTACTTTCCCCTCCCCATTTTGAGGACTATTGGAATGAAACCACCTTTTTTCTAAAAAGTCCAGAAAACAATGATTTTAGGTAGCTTTCTATTTGCTAAATAATGTAGATCGACCACTTTCGTAATTTACTCAAATCTCTTACGACCACTTATTTTTGCCCCCTTGCAAGACCGTAGGGGTGGGGCAACATGGATAATTATTTCTAACATAGGCTTCTGTTCATGCAACAGGAATATTTTCGATTCATTTGTGTTTTCCTTCTTGAATAAACAAATTTTAAGAGATTTCGATTTTTTTTTAAACCTTAAATCATCATCACCTCTTCATGTTATCTTTAGATTAAGGAGTTTGAAAGAAATGATTTCCATTTTTAAAACTTATTAATTTGAATTTTTTAAAAATATGACAATTAATTAAATGAAATATTAATTAAATAAATTTTAATTAACTCTTATTAATTAATTTTCTATAACCCCTTATTTATTTTTCAACTATTTTTCAATCACTTAAATTTAAATGAAAATTAACTCTCGTCAATTTCGCTCAAATCTTTCATTTAAACGTGTATATAGATAAGAATATTCAGTCTTATATATATATATATTTGCTAACCTATACACACTTGTTTTTAATTAGAATAAGTTAGCAAGTTACACTATAAGTATATTTTGAAATACATTGTAGTTATAGTTTGTTAATGTACTTTAATTAAAAAATAAGTAAGTGTACATTAGCAAATTTTACAAGTATTTGCTAACATACACATACTTATTTTTAATTGGAATACATTAACAAGCTATACCATTATGTATTTTAAGATATATTATAGTTATAACTTATGAACGTATTCTAACTAAAAACAAGTATGTATATATTAGCAAATATTTTATATATATACATATATATATATATATATATATATATATATATATATATATATTAATTTAATTATGTTACCTCATACTTCCTCCACTGTGATATGACATGCATTTTCAAGCTGTGTATTTAGTATTATTTTAACTAAAATTGCACGTAGAAGGATGATCTTAATTAATCTTGACTATGTTTAAAGTTTGTTTCAAAAACATTGGTTAAGAAGTATTTAATTTATTTCATCAAGTATTTTTAGCGTCTTAAAAATAAATATTAAATTATTTTTAATTTTATATCTTTAAACTAATATTTTTATTTAATAAAAAATCATAATAAATTTTATACGAATGAAGGGGGGAAAAGGCAAATAAAAAAGACAAACACGTTATACAAATCAAACCCACACGCTACATATTCACAGTGTTTCTTAATTTAATCAACTAAGTTGAGTCAGATATTTTTGTTATCATTATAAGTGTGAAATATCTACCAATTTTGCTATTAATTAATTTTTATTGAAGAACCTTATTAATCACTTTTAATAAAATCTCTTTTTTAATAATATTTTTTTATTCACAAAATTCAAACTCAAAACATTACTTAAAATATCTGAACTCAATTTTACCCAAACAAGTGAATGGTGGTTAAGTTGAGTCAGATTAACGCAACTTAAACATTTATACAACAATACAAGTTATCAGCTGCCAATAATTTTTGGACCAAATACAAGTCTTACAGGACACTGGACACGCAGCGCAAGCTAGCGGGAAGTTGTGACGCCAACAATGGTACGTCATCAACCATTCTGTTTAAGTTGTTGGCGGTCTCAGATTCCAGCTCCATCTACTGATCTACGTAATTAACATGATGAGATGACGTGACGCCAATTGACGATTGCAAATGTTGAACTTACTGTTATGCCCCTGTCTTCTGGCGAACGAAAGGTGAGAAAAATAGTGAAGTGTAATATATTATTAGGAAAAGGGGAAAGAAATACAAAAATCACATCATGAACTTTATTCTATTTTAAATTAATTACAATAAACTTTTAAATTGGATTGAAAAGTTGTTCAACTTTTTGTTTTGATAAAAAAAAAATTGTAATTGTGAGCTTAACATATCTTGTCCACATAGTGCATCTATTTATTCACATAAATTTGTGATAGTCATTTTGTTCATTATATTTTTTGAAAAATTTAAATTTGTTTTCTTTCTAATTTTATTTTTTTAAAAAAACTTAAGAAATCGATGAACTATATTATATAATGACTAATTACAACAAAATTCTTTCTACTTTTTTCTATTCATATTCATTATTTAAATTTTCTTGTTTCTATTTGTTTCTCAAATCAAACAAAATGTGAGAGTATTGATTAAAAGCATTGATATATTTTATCAATATATTTTAATTATTTCAAAAAGAAAGTATTGAATAATTGTTTATATTTTAATGTAATAATACCTTTATTTTTATTAAATATTTTTTGCCTTTATATTTTAACTAGCATTCTAAAAATATTTATTAAGATTTAAAAAAAAAAACTAAAATAACAGTTCGTGTATAGACAAAACTAAATTCCTTTCCTCGTAATTTATCTCTTTAGAAAACAAAATATTATTTTGTATTTTATTTTATACTATTTTCAAAATATATCTTGCATTAAATAATACTTCATACTTAAGTTTATTATATTTCGTTTAATTAACACTTCTAGAAAATCGTTGCTTATATAAATGATGAAATTTTCTTTACCTAAAATAGGATAATATTATTATTTACTTTTAAACAAATAAATAATTCTGACCGATTTGACATATTAAATCATTTCTCTTAACTATTTTTTATCATTGTTTTTTACTGTGTTGTATTATTACGTTTAGAAAGAATAATGATGTTTCCAAGAAAAATTAATAAATATAACATGTATTAAAAGAATTTAACTTTCATATGCTGTCAAGAGTTATATCAATAAATTAAAAAGTATCCTAAATATATTTTTATAATAATAATTATAAAAATAAATAATCTCATCATACATCATAATTTATAATTAAGTAAAAATATAAAAAAATTTACACTAACAATATATTTTAATTAAACACTTTTAATAAAATTAATTTTAATATATTATTTTTACAGTATTAACCAATTTAAAAATGTCTTGAATATTATTTTTAGTGTTTAATGAATATATACTAAAATATAAAATATTTTACATTGTCAATTAATTAAAAATTAGTTTTTGTGTGACTTTTAAGCTATTTTTTTATTAAAATTAACAAACTTACCATACATAATTATTTTTGATTGGATCAATGTTTTTAAAACTGGATCGGTCATTGAACTAGTTAAGACACTAGTTTAAGGTTCAATAATTCAACCGTGGTCAATCCGGTATTAATAAAATAATTATTATAATAATTAAATAATTTATAAAATAATATTAAATAAATAAAATATCATAACTTTATAACACTAAAAACTAAAATAAAACATCATTTTATATTTATTTATAATCTTTATTAAATATATGTTTTTATTTATCTTAAAAATATTTTAAATTAAATTTAAAAAATTAAAAAATTTGCAAACCACTGGTGCACTAGTTTGATTGATTCTTAACCGATTTTTACCAATTCTGAAATCGTCCAATTTTTTCAAATTAATGATCAGTCATCAGATCGGTTCTTGGTCAGATCGATCGAACCAGCCAGTTCGATCTAATTTTTAAAACTATGAATTGGATGATTGGTGTCTGGTGCTTTTCTTTTTTCTATTATTTTTCAAATAATTATTATAAAAGTTAATTATCACATCACATATTCACATTCCATTTGTTATGTTTATAAAAGGAAACCATGATAGAATGGAGATTAAGACACGGCGTATGAACACTTGCAAACTTGGCACTTGCCCACGTCGAGCCAGCTACCAAGACGTAGACACTGTTGTCTACCTGTCCTTCCTTACCTTACTTCTTCTTTTCCGTGTCCTTCTTTCCTATATATGCAGCTGTTTTTTTCTTTCTGTCGGTTAACTCGGGGTTCGGTATTATATTATGCAGATTCGTTAATCCAAACATCAATTTCGCCCCCATGGAAAATAAGAAGAGAAAGGGAAAAGACGAGAAGGATGATGATGAGGTAGAAGAAGAGATGAAGATGGACAAGTTCTACGCGCTGTTGCGGAGGTTCCGAGACGCGCGCGATCGACGACGAAAGGAGCTCGAGGAGTTGGAGAAGAGCGAGAGCAAGAAGAGGAAGGTGGGGGCAGAGCAACACAGTGTTTGGGTGCCATCATTCGAGCGGGAAGATTTCACAAACGACGTTCAATTCAGAGGCCACCTCTGCGTTTCCCAGCTCCATCTACATCTTCTTCGCCACGTGGCACAGACAAAAGTAAGAACGAACAACGCCTGCACGATTCTCTGGATCTCAACCTCGCTCTCTAGCTACCTCGCCTTTTCATCCTTATTGTCTCTATTTTATTTTATTTTTTTCATTTTGCCCTTAATTTCTCTATCCATAGGATCATGAAAATTGTAACGAAGTAATATCCTTTCAATCAAGTATTTTTTGATGGTTTGATCTCGATGGTCATCCAATTTCGTTTCTGACTATAGTCACGAATTCATTTAGCAAATCAAGGCAGGCAATTTCGTGCTGAACTGGCAACTTAGTTTGGGTTGTTTTAATATATATAGTTGAAAATAGTATATATATTTTTTTAGAAACCATTTATATTTTTTAAAATTGTCTAACTTATTCCAAGTAAAAAGAGAGTTAAACAATCTTATCAAAGATGATATGTGTGATTCTCTATGTATTTAAAGATGGTTGGTATAACATATATGGGTGTAAATAAGCTGAGCTATTCGTAAACTACTCGAGCTTGATTCGTTAAATGCTTGATCAAGCTAGTTTATTTAATTAAATAAACAAATTCAAGCTTGAAATTGGGCTCAGTTATTTAAATGAGTCAAACTCAAGCTTTACAAGCTCAACATTAATGACTCGTAAATAGCTCATTTATTTAAATTGATAATGAAAATGTTATTAGCTTTTGTTATGTATATATTCGTTATGGAAATATGTAGAACTTTGTGGAGAGTGTAAAATTAATTTTAAATTTTCTTTTGTAGTAGTAGTTAAGAAGTCATATTCACTATTGCACAAAACGGATTTTAAAGCAGAAATTTAAATCGGTTCAAATTGAACTGGTTTAAAATAGAAACGAGGTAGCATTTTTGAAATTATATCAAATTTTTTTAAATCGGTTCAAATATAACTGATCTAAAAATATATTTTTAATTTTAAATATAATTCCCACACACTTTTAAATCAGTTCAACCTGAATTGGTTAAAAAGTGAGCTTTTTAAATCGGTTCACCTTGAACCGGTTTAAAAAGTCAAAATTTTAAATTGATTCAACTTGAACCGATTTAAAAAGTGCACTTTTTAAACCGGTTCATGCTGAACCGGTTTAAAAAGTGCCTTCATTTGCATTTTGCGCTCTTCCGCGCCTTTATTTCCTCCTTTCTAGATATCTTTTCCTGAAGTCCTCCTTGCTACCCATTTCCTTTGGCCATTTTCGAAGCCTATCCATCACTTTTTCTTCCTCATTTTCCAACCATCTCCACTTTTTAGCCACTGTTGCCGTCGGTTAGAGCTCATTGCTCAAGAGGTTGCATTTTTGTTGTTACAGCTCGTGCAAATGCTCCCATTGGTGTTGTTGGAGCTCGCAGAAGACGCTCCCATTACTGTTTGGAGGCCAAGCAAGGTGTGAACTTTGCTGTGGTTGGTGCTTGCCTAAGAGCTAAGCAGGCTTTACTATGGTTGGAGCTCGCACAAGGGGCTCCATTGCTGTTGTTGGGGGTCGCGCAAGGTGGTCCATTGTTTTAGTTGGAGGTCGCTCATTGAATACGATAATTAGTTATAAAATCGCACAAATGAGGTTTTACTGCTGTAAAAAGCATAGATCTTATTTGATATTTTTGTGAACAAGCTTTTTGTTTAGAGTTTTCTTTTTACATTAAAGACATGAGAGATATTACCTTAAATTGGTATATAACTATAGTTACAGAAGACTAATGTGAACTCACAACTTGCAGGCTTATCAAATGCAATTCACCATGTTGATGTCGTAGCTTTGACAAAGGTATTTTTGGTTTCTTTTCCTACTGCTTTCCAATGTCGACATGATATGTAAATAAGCTTGTTTTTTTAATCCTATAGCAACTGTTTTTGTTTGTTGTGACAGCTTTCTTGCTTGGTGCTGCCCCATAAGCACTCAGCATTGCTGCAGCCAAAGTCCATCTAGAGTGCGGAAAAGTATGGCTTTTTAAATCGGTTTTACACAAAACCGATTTAAAAAGTATAGTTTTTTAAATCAGTGGGCCATTGAACCGGTTTAAAAAGTTTTTTTAAAATACGGTTTAGAATGATAATATTTTCTATATTGGTTGTAAAATCAATTTTAAAAGTATTTTCTATAGTAGTGATTTTTTTAATTTATTGAATTATGAAATATAATAGTCTAGAATGTTTGACATTGAATTCCACATACCGCATGTTAAGCACATATTTCTATATGTAAATTATCAACTAGTATTAAAATATTTATTAAATACTAAATTGATACAATTAAAAAATAGGTTAAGAAAATTCATAAAAGTAAAAATAATTAAATTATAAATGAGTTAAACAAGTCAAGCTCAAGCTTTATTTTTTTAAACAAGCGAAGCTTAAGCTTTTAGTTAGGCTCATTTAAATAAATGAGTCAAGCTTGAGCCACAAATTTTTTTAACAAGCCAAGCCTAAATTTCAAATACTTGGCTTGGCTTGGCTCATTTACACCCCTAATACAACATAGATAATTACACCAATCATCTTTGATGAAATTGTTTAACCCCATTTTTACTTGGAATAAGCTAGATAACTCCATATCTTTTATGAAAGACAATTCTGTTCGAATCAAATAGGATTATTATAATGACAAAGTTCTTCTTTTGAGTATTTAATACAGTTGCATACTCATACTAGGCTTCGAATTTAAAATCACTAGTTAAATTAGAATAATCTTGTGTCAGTTGATTTACGCACTCAGTTGTGTTGAAAAATAGTGTAGTGTTTGATAAGTTGTTTATAATATTTTTCAATAAGTCTTTTAAATGTGAATGCCTTTTATATGGGTAAGTTAAGTGTTAGTTTAGCAATTTTGTGTGTATAAATACATTAAAATATTATGACACTTTTTTATTTTTACTTTAGGAGTATCTTTACAGTTAAGTTATAAATTAGTAAAGCACGGCATGTGTTTTCACATTTTTTTAAATCTTTCGAGTTTTCTTAAACTAGTTCGTGGTGGTCTGAGTTAGAAACTAATAAAGCATAAACAACATTGCTTTCTTTCTTTTCCTTTTGTTTTTGTTCTTTCTTTATTGTACCAAACAAAATAAAAGAAGTCGCGGAAGCCAATAGCATTTTTGAGTGGGGGATTTCACTGTTCTTGGGTGAATTGCATATTGTGTTTTAGAAGGTAAAATATGTATAACTATAACGGTTGATCAAAGAATTAATGATTAAAATGTTAACATTTTTATAATTTATTTATATACAATCGTAATTTTAACAGTTTTAATTTTTTAATTAATCATTATAAATTTTATACTTTACCTTTAAAGTGTATCCTTTAGTTTAAAGGAATTGAATCCTTGAAGCGAGCAAAACATTTTCAAGTCAATATAAAACATTTTATGTGGTTAGAAGAAGCTTTATCTATGTAGCTTTACCTATGTTCTTTGCTTCTTTACGGCAAGTTACATTACTGACATCTCATTTTAGCACGAGGGGGAGCGGGTGTGAAATTTGGAGATATGGAAGAAGTTTTATTTTAAAAAATGGAAGAACAACGTAATAAAAACTATATAACATTGCTATTAAGGTCGGATCGGCTATGAATTCAACTAAATCAAGTTATCCAGTCATAAAAGCTAATGATTAAAGTGGAACTGGTCAATAGGAGTGTAAACGAGTTGAGTTGAGTCGTCGAACACTTAAAGTTTAGGTTTGACTTGTAAAAATAATTAATTACTTAAGTTTGACTCATTTATTTAAACGATCTTAATTGAAAGCTTGAACTTGACTTGTTTAAAAAATATAAGGCTTGACCTTGACTTGTTTAGCTCATTTATAACTTAGTTATTTTTGTTTTATGAAAAAAATTCTTTACATTTTTTAACTTTATCAATTTAATATTTAATAAAAATTTAAATACTGTATGATAATCTACAAATAGAAATATGTGCTTAACATGTGACATGTGAAACTCAAACATTCTAGACCATTACATTTTCATAATCTAATAAATAAAAAACTTGTAGCTTCTTGACTACTATAAAAAAGAAACTTCAAAATCAATTTATTGCTCTCAACAAAGTTCTACATATTTCCATAATTAATATATAAATAGAAAAGGATGGTAAAGTCCACAATCATCAATTTAAATAAATGAGCTACTCACAAGTCATTAATGTCGAGCTCAGAAAGCTTGAGCTTGGTTTATTTAAATAATTAAGCCAGATTTTAAGCTTAAGTTTGTTTATTTAATTAAACAAACAAGCTTTGAACGAGTATTTAACGAGTCGAGCTCGAATAGTTCACGAATAGCTTAGCTTATTTACTCTCCTACTGGTCAACATAAACATTAATGTGGTTAACAAGGTGTGAATATGTGAAGAATGGATTCAGTTAGGTAAATAAAATAGGGTTTGAATTCTCCACGTAAAATAAATAATATAAATTATTAATGAGAAAATTAATGATTAATGTACTTGCCAAATTTGGCAACACTCTGTTGCTACTTCTCTGCAGATGAGGGCTCCTTTGTCCGTCTTCTTCCTCTTACTCTGAGTCGGCTAGGGTGGTACCTGCAAAAACACTTTGATGCTTAAGTCAAGGGTGTGAGTGAATTAGGATCTACAGGCATCATAATGAGATTAGGTTAGAATGATTGCACCTAGACCAGATACATTTCTTAGATCAGCTATTAATTACAGGCCTGGTTATCCGATTTTACCATTATAAATGCCTACCTTCAGAGGCGTGATTCCATAGAATCCCTTCATGTTGGAGCGATCTCGTGATTCTTGCAACATTTTCCCTTTGAGGTTAGATCTAGGTGGACCTAAAAAGTGCCGAGGTAGAAAATTGGTCGGGGGTCGAGGTAAGTCCCAATTGGGTTGCTAAGGTGTTGTCCTCTTTTCTCAAGCGAGATCCGCCTAAGAGCTTACTTTGCATTGGCCATGCCAAAGAGAGGGAAAAACTTGTCTTTTAGTGAGTGTAGAAAAGAATGTAATAAAATATATGATAAAACATATAATTTTTTTTTTATACACATAATCTATCATCAACCAAATTAATTGTTAGCATGGTCTTACTCATAAGGGTTCAACTTCATTATCATACAAATAATTATCACTTTTTAAATTCAATAATGCTAGTGTGTATTCTTATCTTATGATTCTTAAATTCTTCCAATTTGTACCAACTATAAAGAATATGTTATCACTTTGTGATGAAGACATATCTGAAGCTATGTTATAGGTGATCGATGATTTTTAGGGTGATTGAAAATAAGAGAATTAACTAAAGGTTATGGCAAAGGAGTGACCAAAGAAATAGAAGGATAACATATAAATATGTTGCAAGTATTGGGGTGTATTACGTTGTAATGATGATGGAGATCAAGGAGACCAATCAAAGTTGAATACAAATGATTTGTGGGTGATTCATGGTGATTGATAAATCTACAACATATGTAGATTTATAAAGCCTTTTTTATTTGTTTTAATGGATTAACTTGATGAAATATTGTGAGAAAATAACTCATATGTATATTTTTTAGTGATTCATGTTTTGAATGGTTTACATGGAAAAAAAAACATGATCACATTAATTTTCTTAGATTTTTTTAATGTAGGAAAAATGAGCAATAATGAGAAGATTCAAATTTCAAACTTAGACTTTGATCTTTCCTCCTTGTTTGGATCATAACTTGGACTCTAGCGATGTAATTGAGGTAATCTTGGTCTCTATAGAAAGATTAAACATGGATCTATACTTTTCATGAAGAGAGTTTGATCAGATTCAGTGTGCATTATAAAGGAAATTAGGTTTGAATTTGAAGTTGATGTGAAGTCTTTACAACCTAATGTGATGTTTTAAGCATATCTCGAGTTGTAGAAATCAAAATGACATAAGACTAGTGCCAAACATTTGAGGATAAAATTATCTTCAACTTTTATGAAGACATTGCTAAAGTCAATTTATCTTGTAGAGCTCCTGGTAGATGAAAAACCACGCCAGCGCGAATAACCCTCGTACATTGCGTCAAGTGCTTAGTGTACTTTTGTAGTCCAAAAGGCCCAACATTGGTATTTATTCAAAAAATTAGATTATTGGGGCATTCTTTGGACTTTCTAATGGCCATATGCGAAAGAGACTCTTAGGAATCATTCTCGCCATTGAAGATTAAAGGAATTAGGAATAATCCTTGAAAATTCATGGCTCTTTGCTTATCTCTCATAGATTTGCTTTCCTTTTACTTTTTATGAGTTTTTAATTTTCTTAGGGTTAAGTTAGGATGAACTTTGATTCAAACCTTGTGTAATTAATTTCTCTTTCTGAATCCTATTTCTTTTTATGTGATTTGAGTTGTAGGATTTGTTCTTATTGCTTTCCCTTGACTGACCCTCTTTGGGATTTTTGA
The DNA here is from genome assembly GCA_004329165.1 of Spatholobus suberectus. Classification (NCBI taxonomy): domain Eukaryota; kingdom Viridiplantae; phylum Streptophyta; class Magnoliopsida; order Fabales; family Fabaceae; genus Spatholobus; species Spatholobus suberectus. The sequence goes on from QUWT01000756.1 coordinate 31,412, forward strand.
TAATTTAAAATTACAATTGAGAAATTGAGGCTTAAACTATTTTAATTGAATAACCATATAATTCTTGGGCCTAGGATTAGGGTTAGATTATATGCATATATTCATAATTTCCTAAACCTAATGTTTAGTATTAATTTTGTTCGCCTAAGGAATTAAGGTAAAGTCCATAATTAGGAATAAAGGGTTTATTAGATAAGGAATTGGAGATAAACTAAATTAGAAAAATTGAATGTCAATCACATAAAAAGAAAGGATATAGAAGAAAAAAAAGATTACATTAAGAAAGAGTCAATGAGATTCTAATACTTACCCATTGTCATTAATTGAATTTTCTTGTAATTGTTCATTTGTGTTCGTCATTCTTTTAATTTAATTAAAAATAAAAAAACCTAAAATTAATCAATTCTATCTTAATTTATGAATCAAAGGAGTACTTAATTTGTTGCGTAGTTGTAAAACCATAATCTTCATGGAGATGATATTTCTCTTATTTAGAACTATGTTTGATCACCTTTAAGGTAGAATTGTATATAATTTAACTTGTAGGGTTATCTAACTAATTTGAAAGGTTGCATCTTAATTTTTAATTTGTTTTTGTAGAAAATGAAAGAGTTAGTAAAGAGAGTTTGGAGAAAATTTGAAGATAGAAAAGTCAAGCTGGAAATTGGGCATTCGCCTAACAAATGAGCCCTTCGCTAAGCGAATAGAAGTCTTGTAGAGGAGACCTTCTGCCAAGGATTCGCCCAACGAGTCCTTGGCTCGCCAAGCGAGTTCTGATGCCCTATTTGGAAAATCTGTGAATCGCTCAGCAAGATCATGGCTTGCTAAGTGAATCCTCATGGGGAACTTACCATATTTGGTAAGTAACAAAGAAGTTATAAATATGGAAAAGGTAACTTTTAGATAGATATGAAGATTCCACGAAAAAACTACTATTTTGCACCGTTCTATTAGCTCCAAGCTCTCCCAAGACTAGATTTTTCATGTTCTTCAATTCTACATGTATTCTGAAGCTGCAAATGACAACAAGTAGCTAAAATCCTCCTTGTTGGGGTTAGATGTAACCAAACTCAAATCTCTTGTATTTTTCTGAGTAATGTATATATCTTTGTTCTTCAATATTAGTGTTTACTTCTTTGCTTAATGTTTGTTATGGACTAATCACCTATAGCTTGTTTGTTAGCTTGAATGTTATTGGAAACTACTTTCAAAGCTTTGAACTGGAGTAAAACACTCAACAAATCTTGTGGCTAGGGATAGTTCTTGGTTTGTTGATCATCTTTATGTCACAAATCTTAAAGCAAGTTACTTTGTTAAGTGTTCAAGGGATTGACATCTAATAAAAGGACTTAGGCTCTTTCATTTAAGAGATTAAAGTAAGAGTAATTTTATTAATTGATGTTAATGTTGAAGTACAATATGTTTGTTATTTATTGACAAAAGAAAGTGATGTTTGGTATAATCTAACCCCAATAGTCCTTTTTTTGCATTAAAAACCAAAACTTTCAACATTTATTCCTTTATAAAAACCAAAAAGAGTTTCTTGAGTTGCTTTTTAGCTTTGTCAAGATTCAGTTATATAAAAAGTAATGTTCTTGTTCCATATCTCACTTATCATTGTCACTTTTAGTCCTAAATAGTATAAATCTGTGAAACATTGCTAAGCATTGCATGAGTCTTCGGGGGAATGATACATTACTCATCATTTGACTACTTTTACGAATTGGTATGCTTGCCAACTGGACAACAATGATACCTTTACTCGCTTCTTTATTTCTTGTATTACTGATACACTTATAATGTTCTCAACATTGATCCATTAATAAGAGCTCAAGTTAAGACATTAAAGAGGTTATGGAGAACTTGATTGTTGAAAGTCGTATAAATCTAGTGATCAATGGCTTACAACAAGCTCGCATAGATCTACTTGGTTGAACCGTCAGAAGATTAAATAGAGCATTTTGGGTATAATTATGAGTTTGCATTAATATGGACTTTGCTTGATCTTGAAGGCCTAAATTGGGTTTATAATAGTTTAGGAGTAACTTTGATTAGTTAATAATGGATTTTAGGTTAGTTTTCATATTTTGGGTTGTAATTAAGACTCATAGTATGTTTTGTGGTTTTTGTGTATATAAGGTAAGAAAATATTGATTAGAGGAGGCTGGTTATTTTGAACATAGGGTTGGCCCTAGGCCTTGGTCAGAGGGTCACTTAGGACTCAAGGTTGAGAAGGACCCAAAAAACATTTAAACAACTTTAAAGTGGAAAAAAATTAATTAACTAATTGTTTTGTCATTTATTTTCTTGACTTCTCAACTAGAATAATGTACAAAGGTACTTTTCAAATTCAATACTTTTAACTCTTAATTTTGTAATATTTTTAATTTTTCATCTTGCGAATCATTCAACGATAGTGAGTAATTATTTGGTTTTCAATATGTAGTAAAAAGTTTGATAATTGTTCATGGTTATTATAAGAATTCATTGGTTATCGTGTCTATTTTTAAAGGAAAAAAATTATTAAGATAAGATATAAAAATTATAATTTATGCTTTTATTAAAAAAGAGAGTATATTTTTCTATCTTCTATGCTTTATTTGGATGAAGAGTGAAATGAGAAAAGAAAAAGGAATGATAGAATTAAAAGAGAAATAGAGTGAAAAAGATTTGTTATTTGGATAGATAGAAATAAGAAGAGAAGAAGTGAAAAAATTTCTCTTCACTTGTTTGGATGAGTGGAAAAAAGAGTTGAAAGAGATAAATAAATTATATAAAAATATTTTATATTAACTAAAAATTAAATTTTTACTTTATTATTTTTTGATAACATTAATCACTTATTATTATTTTTAAAAATTATGTTTTAAAAATTTATTTAAATTTTTTAAAAATTAAAACAAAAATATTTCAATAGTAGAGTTTTTTAAAAGTTAAAAAATGATTTTAGACTTAAATTAAAGCAAGAGCACGAAAAATTTTAACAAAATGCTAATGTTAATACCACTGTGACTTCATTCTTTTAATAATAAAAAAAAGATTAATACCATTACAAGATAGATGAATTTATGCACTGTCCACACTTTAAGCCCAAAGTGCTTTTGTGTATGAGAGTGCATGTGTGTTAGAAATATAATTTACAGTAATTGATGTGTCTTCAAGTAACACTTTAAAATTTTAAAATAGTTGGTTCGTGACATTTTGTTCATAGAACTAGAAAAATTGGCTCAGTCTAGCGAGCTGACCTAATGACTTGATAGGCCAAGTCAAGCTGAGCCATTAAAATTCTAGTCAAAAGAATCGAGCCAAATTGACCTAGTCCGATGGGGCAGGCTAGGCCAATAAAAAATAGGTTCGAAAAGAACTAGGCCTATTTTGGCCTAGTATTAAAATATGTGCAAATTTAAGAAAAAAAAAACTATGGGCCAATTTGGCTCAGCCTAATGGGCTCCTTGGGCCAGTAAAAGTGCAGCCCATTACAAAATCAGGTTGACCTCGACTTGACCCGTCGGGCTAAACAACCCGTTTTACTAGCTCTATGTGCTCATATGGTATTGAAATCAAGTTTCGATTCAAATTTGTTTTTATGTTGGTATATCTATCTCTTGTCTATCTCAATGTCTAATTTCTACCTTTTTCCATATCAATTAGTCTAAATGGAGAAGGTTTTTCTTTTCAGGTAATTTTAAATATTAAAATTCAATCAAATTAAATCATATCCCTAAATTTTTATTAAATTGGACAAGTACTCCTTTAAAGTGAAATTAAGTGAATTACACACATAAGAATGTATATTTATTCTTGATTTAATTTAAAATATCTACTAAAGAGTAATATATCTTGTAAACTTTATAAACATATTCACTTTGAATGAGTCTTTTATTATACCTTATTATTTTAATATAAAATTTTTTAAAAATAAGTTCATTGAATACAATACTCGCATTAAATAATTGATATTAATTCATCTAATAAAGTTTAATTTGATCTATCAAAATTAATTTTTGTATACATTATTTATAGTAACAACTAATTAAAACTTTTATTTTAAAAAATAAAATCAATTAAAAATTTAAGATATGTATTAAAATAATAAACAAATTTATAATAAAACTTATGTTAAAGCTATTTTAATATTGGCTTAAATTTTCAATTTGATTTTGCTTAATTATAACATTGAATTATTATCGAGTACATGAATCAATTGGTACGAGATTGTTTTAGTTTAACTAGTGATTTGAAGTTCAAGACTTAGGTATGCAGTTGCGTAAATATTTGGAGGAAGAGTTTTGCCACTCATAGTAATATTACCCAGCTCGAATAGGATTGCCTCTGGTGGAGGATATGTGTGATTTCTAAAAAAAATAAATTATAACATTGAATTTTTGTAAGTATTGATTGTTTGTCATCTAGAATATTAACTAGTTGATAGAGAGAGAGGGGATAATTTATTTTAAATAAAGATTTAATTGTATTTTTGTTCCCTCTAATATAGTGTTTAGACGATTTTGGTCTTCCAATATCTAATTGCTTAATTTTTATCTCCATTTTTTTAAAATTATGCAATTTTAGTTCATCTATTAATTTGACATTTAATTTTTAACTATGTGAAGTGTTAACATGGATAAGTATGCACGAAGTTGACATGACACTTTAGAGAAGTTGAACATAGATGAGCAATATAAATACAAAAAAAAATGCTATTATGAACACCTAATTTTATCCGGACAATATACATAAAATTAATTAAGTTATTAAAATATATATATATATATATATATATATATATATATATATATATATATATATATATATATATATATATATATATATATATAAAGAGTTTTTTTTTATTTCTTTTTTCTCTTAAGTTAGCACTTTTAAAGTTTGTTGGGTTAGATAGTTTTTAAGCCCGAAAAAGAGAAAGAGACCCAAATCCGAATGAAAATAGTAAATGAAAAGTGAATTTTGAATTTTGATGAAAGTCACGTTTTGCTTATCCCCTCACATAGTTCACGCCACTCTCATCCACGATCAGCACCAGCTCACTTGCGCATCAACTCTATATGCATACACATACCTCCCATTATTCCATGCTTATACCACACATAACATCACCTGTATCAAAACAACATCCTGATTCCAGAATAATCCATATACAAGCATAACCATCATCATCATACGAAAATAAAATATATATAATAATAAAAAAGAGAGGGAGAAACGTGGGAAGTGCTAGTCAATGGGAGACTTGCAAAGCAAGTTTCCTGAAAATTATAAAAGAAGAAGAAGCGGGCAGAAAAAAGAAGAAAAAAGACGAAAACAGAAAAAACGGGAGGGAGGAGAATATTGTTGAATTGAGAGGAAGTGCAAAGGAGTCTAGGAATACATTCTTGTTGCATTGGTGAAGCTACGAGCGGTACCCTCCCTCTTAATTATTCCATTATCTGTGTATCAATACAGTGTTCCTCTAAATGTGTGTTGTTACTTTATTGTTTGAATATGCTCTGCTCTGGGTGTATCCAGATTACTCAAGAATTTTCACTCTAATTGCTCCATATTTGATTTCACAGATCACAAATAACAGTTTTCACATCAATACAAAATCACAGATAATATTCGGCTCTACGTTAATTTCGTGTGATTTTCAAAAGCCACAAACAATACACCAAACTGTAATATTGTCCTATGTCCTGTTAATCCATTTACAGATCACAAACAACATGCACACAAAATCCACACTCTGTCACACTATTGTTATACTCAGATCCGCAATTTCACCAATATACACACTGATTCTTCACGCTCACACATTGGTTACTCCTTTCCTTCGTCGTCGATGCACATTCTCCGGCAACCGGAGTCGCCGGCGAGCTACCAATATTCCACGAGGTGCCAGCGTTCTGCCACGAAAGAGAATGCCGAAACCGCGCGCGCTGAGATTCCGCGATGACGCTTTGCGCTACCTATCTTCGCGGTTTTGTCGCCGGCGTGTTCTCCGTGCTTCACCACTCGTCGTTCCATGGCACGTCGTGTTCCACTTCATCGCCGCCATAAACCACCGCGCCGTCACCGGATAGTGACACATCTGCCACCACGGGTTCGCGGCTCAAAACCACCAAAGTAGTCAACCCCGTGACGACGTCGCGCCGCCGCGACGTGGTTCGCCGTTGACTAGCCCGTCCGCTCCGCCATTGCTGCACGGAATTCTTCTGTGGCTTGTAGGAATTAGGAATGAAGAGGTGGAGAGGGTTTACCCCTCTTTTCTGTCCCACAGCTTGGGTAACGGGCCTGGCCCGTCTCATAAATCTGTTTAAACAAAAAAAGAAGAGAAGAGAAACCTTTTTGTTTTCGGTGTTGGCCTCTCCACCATTGCTGCACGGACTTCTTCTGTGGCTTGTAGGAAATTAGGAATGAAGAGGTGGAGAGGGTTTACCCCCTCTTTTCTGTCCCACAGCTTGAGTAACGGGCCTGGCCCGTCTCATAAATCTGTTTAAACAAAAAAAGAGAAAAGAGAACCTTTTTGTTTTCGGTGTTGGCCTGGGTTCGGTGTTTTGATCCTAATCTACCTTTTTGTTTTTTCTTACTAAATAAAGAGAGCTGTCACAAGGTATATGTATAAACAGGGTAACGTGAATTTTGTTTTTTACGTATACTTTCTTTTCATTAGCCCATAGGACCTTTTTTATAAAAAAGAAGAAAGAAAATAATATATAATATATATATTATATATATATATATATATATATATATATATATATATATTATATATGATTATATGATAGATAATAAATAATAAATTATATTTTTAATTTTTAAAGGTTTTAATGATAGTCACTTTGGATGCACTTTTATTTAACTATTATAAAATCTTAAAGTATATTGATAACCACTTTGGATGCACTTCCTATTTGGTATTGAGTAAGCCTTTATAATATTAAAAAATAAAAAAAATATAATAATAAAATAAAAAAAAATCAACCAACAAAACAGTTTTTTACCAAAGAACTACATGAGTCTGATTTCTTATTGTACCTGAGGATACGTAGGAGCAAGGGCCTACCCTTGTCGATCTCAAAAATAAAAAAAAATAATTTATTTCTCTTCTTAATTAAAATTATTTGTAAATATTTTTTAGGAGAAAAATAAATATTTTTGAAGCTATCTAGTTTTGCACATTTAATTAGGGGTAACTGTCTTTATGATGGACGTCGTAGGGTACTAACACTTTTCCTACGCGTAAATGACTCTCGAACCCGTATCTGGTGTCAAAGACCACATTCTTTTAAAGGGTTTTTTCATATGTTTTTCCTTAATAAACTATGATGGCGGCTCCTCTGATTTCATCTTTTTTGCCATCTTGTCATGACTCTGATTGCGACAGCTAGGGCTCAAACACTAGAGGCCCAATGGCTCAACAAGCCAAACCACCTTGAGCTATTAAAATTCTAGTACGAAAAAATTGGGCAATGGGCCTGATAGGCTTGGCCGGGCCCATAATAAGTGGACTCAAAAAGTATTGAGTTTACTTGGCTCGATATTATATTTTTTTAATTTTTTTTTTATAAAATATATAAATTTAAGAAAAAAACTATGGGGCAATTTGACTCGCCTAGCCAAGCCAGGCTAGCAAATATGTAGCCCATAACAAATTTGAGTCAAGCAACCCGTTTTGAAAGCTTCATCAAACACACATCCTTACGAAGGGAAAAGATGATGAACAACATAACCATTACATCACTTTAAACATTTATGTGTGTGTGAAAACAATTGTATATATTATTTACTAACGAGTCTTTTACAAAGAACACTAAAAATTCAAATAATATTTATAGAAAACTATTTGCAAAATAATATTAAATATAAAAATATAATATTATTTGTAAAACAATACTTAAAAAAATATTTAATATTATTTGTAAAAGTTTTAAGTATTGTTTAAATAATTAAAAAAATAAAAATATCCCAATTGAATAATTAATTAAGAAAAAATTAATATTAATTCAAATTATAATAATATTATCTTTTGTATCATGCATAGAAATTGTCTTAATAATTTGATCATTTGATTTTTATTTATTTTTCTTTTTTGGTATAAAATTATAAAATAGACTCTCATTTGATTATGTTATGTCATTATTAAGGTCAAAATTTTAAAATTATTAAACTTTCATATATTTTTGAAATTGATTTTCTTAAATTAAGAATATATAACTGTATATTGTGTTTTCTCCTATTTGAAGTTGTGTTTTCGAGCAATACATTTTCTCATTATTTTCATGTTCTCAGAAGTATCATGTGTGAGCCCACTTAGAAACGGGAGATTAAATTCGCCTACACACTATATTATATTATTAGGAGGTTAAAAGTAGAATTAAATCGTTAAATAAAAAACCACTATTTAGTAAGAAAGGTAAATAATTGTGGATGAGTACGTGGCAATATTCTTTTCTAACAAACTAAAAATAAAAATAAAAATTGAATAACCAATTACGATGTTTGTAATGTATTTTGCACGAAATTAATTCATACTATTTTTTTTTAATAGAGATACCCAAGACTCGGACTTAAGACCATTGGGTAAGTTAGAACAACTCTCACCAGTTTATCTACATGCTTGGTGGTAATTAGTTCGTACTATTCTTCATTTATAGAGAGAGCAGCTGATAACCATTTTTTATTTTAGCTTCATATCAAGTAAAAGAAAGAATAAAGGCTTAATTACACACTTTTGGTCTCTTAAGTATTACAATTGTACGATTTGGTTCCTTAAGTTCTAATTGCACAAATTGAATTCTCAAGTATCAAAATTATGTGATTTGGTCCCTCTGTGTAGTTTTTAATTGAATATTTAATGGATTTTGCTCATGTGACGTTGAAGGATGACATGA
>QUWT01000757.1:0-20083 GCA_004329165.1 Spatholobus suberectus
ATAGAATATGTATAATTTAAATTAAAGCCAAACTCCAAGACCTGTCTCTCTTTGTCTCTTCCAACCCCTTTCATATTTTTTTTTGACGCATCCAGATACAGACACAAGGAAACAAACTCATAGGAATACTCACACACACCACATAAAGAGCAAGAGGTATTTCATATATAAAAGCATATGGTTCTTTATCCTGAAACAGTTGTGAAACAAAAAACAAAGGAAACAGGAGAAGAACTAGCAGTCAAGCAAAGTCAACAGTGAACAGCAATGATTGTAAAGCCCTGCGAGGCAATAATTGAGCTTCTTCGCCTACTAATTACTCCCCAATAATTCATCATTTTGGCTATCAAATTCTGGCTTAAAACATCCTCAGATCCTTGTCTCCGTTTGAAAGAAGACGACTTCTAACAGATCAAGGCCTCATCCTCTTAATTTCATGGAGCCTATAAATATCTTAATGTGCTCTAATTAACTAAGCACGTCATCATCCAGAAATTTAATGTAGATTTTTGTGGGATATCATTTTCTTTTATTATATAAAAGCCCATTTTGAGTAAATATAAATACAAGCAAACTATGCATCATTTTTTCATTTTCAAAATTAAATCAACGAGAAGGGTGAAGAAAAATATCCTGTACTTTTTTTTTTTTCATAAATGAAAGATATATACCAGAATTTTTGTTATATTATATTCTAGGAATTAGCATGTGCAGGCCATGGATAACAATATTCATCTATGGCTGCAGCTTTAATTTGATTATCCATTTTTAAATCTATAAAAAATAATTGAAAACCCAACAATTAGAAAATGTTACTTAAACTAGTAACGCTCAGAAAGCAAGACAAGAAAAGAAGAAGAAGAAGAAAACTAAGAATTAATATACATGTAAATGGGGCTGAAAAAGAGAAAACTTTTCTGAGATGGTTGTTAGAAAAGTTACCTGGATTTCCTGGTAGGCTCCTTTTCTTCTTAACAGGTGCAGGTGGTTGTGAATTTGTGTTGGAACCATTGCTATTATTTGTTGTTGTGGTTGAGGTATGAGAATGTGGACTATGGAACTGACCAAGAATCTCAGATTGTTTAGCTGCATCTTCTCTGGTATTCTCTGTAGAGAAGCTCCCACTATCACAACGTGTGATGTTTGACATTGAAGGTAGCCAAAGAAAAGGGAAAAATCTATTGAAAATATTCCCTTATTTAATTTAGAAAAAAGTGTTTGTTTGTTTCACTCAGCTTGTTGCAGCTGCTCTCTAGCTAGCTGCAGCAAGATGAATTTTCTTCAGAAAAACTAAGGAAAAAAAAGAAGAGTAATTGAAACAGAAAAGATGGGATTTGTGCAACTAGAGGACAAAAACCAGGAAACTCTCCTCCTTTTATGGTGTGGAGACGAGGGTGTTTGCTGGCACAAGAATACAAGAACCACGCTTTGGATTTGCATTGTGATAAAAAATATTATACTTCTTTTAGGCACCGTTGTTTGCATAGCTATATATATGCCCCTAGCATTGCTTGATATTAATAAAAAAGCCCTTCACTTATTTTTCCGGGTATAATTAGCTACTTACAGCATACTCATTATATTTAATTAATTTAAAAGAACAGTTGCAATACCAATTGGTGCTTATAAAAGAAAATAAATATCATGTTTGTTAAATTATTTATATTATGTTATATAAAACAGGAGAAATAAACATTTTAATGTAATGTTTCTTTTTAAATAAATACGTGTAAGAAATTTATGTTTATATAAAACAGGAGAAATAAACATTTTAAGTGTAATGTTCTTTTTTAAATAAATACGTGTAAGAAAAAGAATAAAATATCATATACAACAAAGATTTCCCTAAAATAAATTATGGCACAAAGTATTTAAAAAATGGGTCAAGACTCAAACTTAATTCAACATCTTTCTTAAATTAGAAATTGGTTTGGCCATAAATAAAGAGCAATGATTCCTGCACCTCAAATTGGAGTGTATGATTGGAAGGAAGAGAGATAGAAAAAAAAATGATAAATGTGATTAAAAAAGAGAGAGAGAGAAAAAAATAAAGTGAGAAAAAAAAATAAAGGAGAAAGTGAGTATATTATATATATATATATATATATTTATTTATTTATTTATTTATTAATAAATATGTTACATGTACAATCACATATTAAATCTTAAATATGTTAATTAGATGTGATAAAAAGAAATTATAACTTCTAACTTGTTTGACATATATATTATATATATATATATATATATATATAAAGTGCATTTTCGTTTTAAATTTTACCAACATTGGAGAGAAGGAAAATTGATTGTCAAAAGTGCATGAAAAACGTGTGCTAATATGGTGAAGTGAACTTTATTCAAAATGCTATAAATAGATTGAAATTCACATAAATTGATTCCATACTTTATTTTTGTTTTGTTGAAATAGTTAATTGTACAAACTCATATGGGAAAAAAAAGAGAGAGATGGAGAATATGTACAAATTTCCTTCGTAATAAGGGCTAAGGAAGGGTATTGTGGGTACTTCACTTGTGGTGGTCTTTTGAAAGTATAATTTATTTGACGTTGCTAGCGGACGAGGGCTTCAAGTTGGAAAGTTTGTCTGTTTCTGGGGATATTTTAAGGGAATACTATTGTTCCGGAAACGCCCCTGTCCTTTAATCTAAATAACAAAATTGCCAAGACTCAGCCGCCTAGAGCTTGTAAGTTACCAATTTAACCTTACCCCGTCACGGGTTGATTCTGATCGAATCATTCTCGAAAATGACCCCACAATAATACAAAAATTCTTCTGTTCACGTGTGTTCGGGGTAATTTCCAACGGGTTGGGTCAGAGTCCGGGGTAACTTTGACATTAAAATTCAAATATAGGGCTCTTTCGTAATTTGGTGTAACTTCAAATATGCTTAGCAGTGGCGTGTGGCAATTGGTCTCCCTAATTTCTTCTTTCTTTTATTTTTTTAAGAATAATATATAGTCTATTAGTAATACAAAACATTTTATAAATCGTTGTAAAACTAAATTAAAATGAAACGAGTAAATATAATATCACTCTCACTGAGAGAGAACAAACAATTACTAAAATGAATGGATATTCAATTCCTATAAGTGTCTGAGTTATTTCACATCATTAGCGACTCATTATTTATAATAATAATTAGCGATACTAAATCTTTTTCAAAAGTTCAACTGGGGGGCTTCGAGAAAAATGTCATGTAGCAGAGGGTTACTTACATTAGTGATCATAGGTTTGGGTAAAGTCAGTTCATTTTTCATTATCCTTTATATGTTTTTTTGTCTTTGTCTGGTGTGTGTGTTGTAACGATTGTTATTCGATATTTTATATCAATAAAAGCTAATGGCTATATGCAAAATATATGTCTTTATTTAACATTATATTATTAGTTGTAAGATATTATTTGATAGGCGAAAGTCAAATTCACAAGTGATGATATATAAGATTCAAAACTAATCATCATGAATCAACGAAGTTCTACGTAAGTAACGTAACTAATTGAATTTTTTAAGTGCATTGAATAGAAGTTCATTTTTAATTGTGTATCTAAAAATTGTTTAAAAAGCAACGTTTATTTAAATAATGTTACACTTCGAAAAGATTAATTTCTAGCTATTAATTCAAAATAGTACCATTATTAAAAAAAAAAAGCCTTAATCATAGTGACTTTTCATGATATGCATTTTTAATTTGATCTTTCTTTTTGGATTGGCAAATTGGAGCGTTTTTTGTTTTGATTATTTAATCCATCAAATAATTGAGTATTGTCAATTTGTCTTTGTCATATTTAAAAAAAGCAAGAGGTGAAGAATATTTCGTTTTCACTTAATTTAATAATATAATAATAATATCTTGATTAATTTTTTCTCGGACTCGGAATTCTCCCTGGTCAAGAGATTAATTAAGGGATTAATCTTTTTCAAAAAATGTTATTCTATAATCACCGACCTGAACATCAAACAACTGACCACATACTTAAAACACATAATTATTTACCAAACATACTATACTATATTGGTTCGTTAATGCTTTTTAATAGTTCTTACACATCGCTGCATATATATTATCGAAGATACAGGAAATATACTGTAAAGTCTATGTACACATAAAAATTAATATTTTTATATTTTTGTTTAAAATTTTTCTATCAAATTTTTTTATTTTTATATCATTTTATAATTTAAAAAATTATTTAAAATTCTGACGTGTAACACACCAATAGCTTTGCTCCTCTTGTATTGTTGTTTAGTTTAGTTGCACCGATATTGTTACCCTTAAAGACGGTTTTTTCACTCTCATAGGACCATCAAATTAAGTGGTTCACTGGTGGACTACTAATTTAAACGCTAGATATATATAAATAAAATTAACGGTTGAAATTGTAATTAGATCAATAAATTTTAACCGTTAATTTTTTTTATTTATATATTAACGATTAAAATTAATAGTCCACCAATGAACCACCTATTTAATGTTCCACGTAAAATTTCCCTCATAAGAACCATTACTTAAGATTAAGTAAATATGTATCAGATTGATGGGACTTTGGAACCGCGGCTCTGCTATTATCATCACGTACGCCTTTTTGGTACATGATGAACAATATTGAACCACTTATTGGCTCCTGCTTTTGTGTCTATCTTCACTTCTCTGTTTGAAAATGACAATTTTGAGGCATTTTAATATTCTATTCTAATTTATTCAACAAATAAAATATAATAGCGCTTTCAAATAACGAAAGAAAGTGACTATTCCATCTAACGTGCTGTCTTCCGTCCTTTACGTTCTTTTTTCATATGCGTGTCCTGTGAGTACAAATTGATAGATTAGTGATATTTGAAAAAAAAAAAAAAACTGTTTTTGAATTTCAAAAGTAGAAGTACTAAAAAATATATTATATATTAATTAGACGTTTTATTTATTTCTATTGATATAATCTTAATCCAATAAAAATTAAATCATAATAATTAAATTTTTGTACACTGTTCAGTATTAAAAATTGTACACTATCAATTAATTAAAATTTATAAAAAACATAACTGTTAAAGCAGTCATTAACAAATTAACAATTTATCATATATAAAAACATATGATTGGATGACAGTATAAATTTTTTTTAGACTATCAATATTTTTAAATTCAAGTTCAAATTATAATAGAAATATTGTGATTTTATATTAATTATTTAATTAATTTGTACTAATAAATAATTTTATTGATATAAAATATTAATATATATTATTGGTATATTATGTTTCTAATATAATGTATTATATTATTAGTTTAAACTTATGAGATATATTATTAATAATCATGTGTCAAATATATTTTTGTGTTAATATAAAATATAATTTATTATATTACTAGTTTAAAATTATAATATTTATATTATTAATAATTACGTGTCTCCTTTTTTTTGTTAAAATATAATATTTTTTAGTGAAAATTTTTATTTAGTTATGTTTATGATTAAATATAATCTATTTGGTTATGCATGTCGCAGCCGGGGGTCACGGCAGGACGGCGAAAAAGAGCTTTAAAAACAGGAAGTCGCCACCAATATTTATTAAGGAAAAATATTGAAAAAACCTAAAAAAAAATGGTTTACGAAACTAGATTTTAGGCTCGGGAGTCAATTACGTGTAGGGAAGGTATTAGCATCCTACAACGTCCGTCGTAAAGACGGTTACCTCTAATTGATTAAGCAAATTATTAATGACTTTTGAGATATTTATCTCACCTGTTGCAAGAAGAATTTTATTATTATAAAAAATATTTTTATTTTATCTTAAATTTTATTATTTTGAGATCGACAGGAGTGGGCTCCTGCTCCTACATATCTCCCGGTGCAATGGAGAATCAGACTCACGTAGTTCTTTTGTAGAAAATATTTGTGTGTTGTTATTTTTTAATTTTTTTTATTAAATTTTAGGATTTCTAAACCGTCACGGCTTATATGTCCTAAAAATAGAATCAACAGAGGTGTACACCCAAGTCAATCCATTGAAGCAAATTAATTTAGTTTAACATTTTAATTTTAGAAAGGAGTTTAAAGACATCAAGTTGTCACAACTTGTGCCTTAAAACCTTCGGATTAAAAGATGTCACATCTAATTAATCCTTTCTCTAAAAAATTAATTAAATATAAAATATTTCTAATTTAAAAAGGACATACAAAGAATAAAATTTACAAAATAACAACGACAAAAAAAAGAGAGGAAATAAAACATATAAAAGATAAGATAGGCACATTACCTCAAGATACAATTTGTGGTGAACACAAAACAATCTACCACAAACTTCTAGTAAAAGCTCCAAGAGAGAAAAAATAAAAGAGATAATAATAAAAAAAAGTAAACTTTCATAGGCTCCATGCTTTGCATTAAGCCCATAATTAATGGATTTTTTTTTTGCCTCATTGCTTGGTAGGCACCTCTTTATATAGGGGAAGGAGAAGATGCATGAATGTAGATTGTCCAATGTCGGACTTTTAAGTGAAAGGAAGGTAATATGGGACTTGAGTTTTTTTATGATTAAATGACTCACTTCGGGGTTGATTTTCATCAAGATAGAAGTTGATTTTGGTTTTTGAGATAGATAGATGAGTTGTAGATTTTTCTACAAGTTTTCCAACGGTGCAAAGAATACCTCAAACGGACAAGTATAACTCAAGATACGACATTGTCTTTCCATGGTATTTATCATAAAAAAAAGGAGCTTTTTCTTCAAAAGTTCTCTTATTTCTTATTTCTTTTTTTTTATATTTATTTTTATTTACTCGGACAAAATTGGGGTGTTCACAGTTGCCCCTCTTTACTTAGGTTTTACTAGATAATATGAATAACTAAACGTTTTCATATTATCGTAGTAAAAGATAAGTAAAGATTATGAACCCTAATTTTGTTCGGAACTTGAATAGAAGACAATGGATATGAAAAACCAAAAAAACACGGGAATTGAACCATCAAAGCAGTGGCGGTAGGGACCCAAAAAGAGTAAAAACAATGGGCGTGAGGACCCGAAACGTAAAAGCGGTGGGTGCGGGGACCCGAAATTGTAAAAATGGTGGGTGTGGGGACCCGAAACGTAAAAATAGTGGGTGTGGGGACCCGAAACGTAAAAATAGTGGGTATGGAGGCCCGAAAACATAAAAGCAGTGGGCGCGGGGACCAGAAAAGGTAAAAGTGGTGGGTGCGAAGACCTGAAACGTAAAAGCAGTGGGCGTAGGGACCCGAAAATGTAAAAGCGGTGCAGGGACCTGAAACATAAAAGCAGTGGCGCAGGGACCCGAAAATGTAAAAGCGGTGGGTATGAGGACTCGAAATGTAAAAGCGGTGGGCGTGGGGACCCGAAAATGTAAAAGCAGTGGGCGCAGGGACCTGAAAATGTAAAAGTAGTGGGTGTGGGGACCCCGAAACGTAAAGCAGTGGGCACTGGGACCCGAAAATGTAAAAGCAGTGGGCGCGAGGACCCGAAAATGTAAAAGCGTTGGTATGTGGACCCGAAATATAAAAAACGGTGGGCGTGGGGACCCGAAAACGTAAAGCGGTGGGCGTGGGAACCCGAAAATATAAAAGCGGTGGGCACAGAGACCTAGAAAAGTAAAAGTAGTGGGCACGAGGACCGAAAATATGTAAAAGCAGTGGGCGTGGGGACCTAAAAACGTAAAAGCGATAGGCACGGGGACCCGAACTTAAAGCGATGGTGCGGAGACCCAAAACGTAAAAACAATGGGCATAGGGACCTGAAAACATAAAAGCAGTGGGTGTAGAGACTCGAAAATGTAAAAGCAGTGGGCACGAGGACCCAAAATATAAAAGGCTGCGGGCATGGAGACCTGAAACTTAAAAGACAGTGGGTGTGGGGGCCCAAAACTTAAAAGCGACGGACATGAAGACTCGATATGTGAAAGCAATTGGGCGTGAGGACCCAAGAACTAAAAACAATGGGCATGAGGGCCCGAAACTTAAAAGTAAGGGCATGAGGACCCGATATATGAAAACAATCAGGTGTAGGGACCTAAAAACTTAGAAACAATGGGCATAGGGGCCAAAACTTAAAAACGATGGGCATGAGGACCCATAAACTTAAAAACAACGAGTATGGGAGCCCAAAACTTAAAAGCAACGGGCATGAAGACCCGATATGTGAAAGGAAAGCAAGTGTTGAGCAAGAAAAACCAAAAGTTAATGACAAGTGATGCAATGTCATGATGGAATGTATGCGTAATGGGAAATGTTTTTGATTAAAAAACTCTTTTTTTCTCTCTCTCTTTTTAATGTATGTGTGTTTCTGTTTTCAACCTTTGACCCCTTACAGTTTCAAACACCCTAAGCTGTAAAGAGGATTCAGAATGAACTTTCTTTTCAATCCACTTCAAATCATGCTTGGAAACTTTATTCCTGGCCAACCATGGATAAGTTATTCAATACTTCAAACTGTCAATTAGTTGTTACCCTTATCAGAGCTGGTTAAGAATTCACCACATTTCTAATGGCTTTTGGACTATTCATCATAATTGTAATGCCTTTTTAAATGTTATTGCATGCTTCATTTTCAGTATATAATGAAATAAATGCGGTGAGCCAATGAATTGATGGTGAGAAAAAATATTTTATTGCTTCAAAAGGGAATCATAGATACAAGAGCAAGTTTCACACAAAAGCAAAACAGATAGATACAATGATAACATAATGAGAATGACAAAATAGGTTAGATTAACAATGCCAATTTCCCATGTCTACAACTTTGAGAACCCGTTGGTTGGCTTTTAAGGACATCAGATGCTTTGGTAAACCCATCAGCTTTCTCTTTCAAATCATCAATTTGCCCCAGTCTTTCTATTGCCATTTTATTATTTTTTTACCCACTTCCTTGCATAGGTAATTCTAGTGAATAGCTCTAACTTTTGCCTAGACTGCCTTTTCAGGTTTTCAGCCTAGCGAGCTTTTTTCTCACTTGACCCTAACTTTTTTCTAGGCCGCTCTTTTTCGAGTTTTCAGCCTATCGAGTCACTCTAACTTTTGCCTAGACCTCTTTTGCAAGTTTTCAGTCTAGCGAGCTCTTTTTTCTTTTGTTTTCTTTGTCTTTCTTTTCATGTATAATATTTCTTGACTGTATCAGAGTTTACGGGAAGCAATAAATCTTCGCCATCCATATTTGAAAGGATTAGAGCTCCTCCTGAAAAGGCCTTCTTCACCACATAAGGACCTTCCTACTTTGGAGTCCATTTTCCTCTGTGATTTTTCTGGGTAGGCAACATCTTCTTAAGCACCAAGTCGCTTTCTTGAAACTCTCGAGCATAGACCTTTTTGTCATAAGCTCTCTTCATCCTTCTTTGATATAATTGGCTGTGGCACAGAACAATCAATCTTTTCTCTTCAATGAGGTTTAATTGATCATAGTGAGTTTGAACCCATTCGGCTTCCTCAAGCTTCATTTCTACCAATACTCTCAACGAAGGGATCTCTACTTCGACAGGCAGTACAACTTCCATCCCATACATCAAAGAATATTGAGTTGCCCCAGTAGAGGTGCGAACGGAAGTGCGATAGCCGTGCAATGCAAAAGGAAGCATGTCATGCCAATCCTGTATGTTACCACCATCTTCTGGACAATCTTTTTGATACTCTTATTCACTGCTTCTACTGCTCCATTCATCTTTGGACGATATGGTGAGGAATTGCGGTGCTGAATCTTAAAGTGACCACATAACTCCTTCATCATCTTGTTGTATTGAAGGTATTTAGCCACTGTAAGGAATCCCACATCAAATTGTTTCTGAACCTCTCCTTTGATCTTCAATGACACATCCGGTTTCATTCGCCTCAACTTTTGCTTAGCTGAAGGATATTCAGGCTTCAATGGTAATCTGTGCTCAACTATGCTAGGATCTAGCCTGGGCATATCCTGATATGTCCATGCAAAGATATCAACATAGTCAGATAAAAGCTTAAGCAACCTGTCTCGCCCACTCCCTTTCATGGTGGTGCTAACTTTAACTTCCCTTCTATCATTTCCCAGATTGACTATTTCAATTCTTCTTCATGGGGTCGAATCATTTTGTCCTCCTGTTCCACTAACCTCTTCAACTTAGATGGGGGTTCCTAAGTCATCATCGTCCTCATCAGCTTGATAGATATGGTGATCCAAGTTGTAGTATGGAACATTAACACTGTTATTTTCAAGATGATTATTTTAGATCTGCAATTTAGGGTTAATGAAGGAAACAAATAGATATTAAGATAGTAGGAGAGAAAGGAAGAGGATGAAAGGGATAACTGGAAAGTTTGAAATGCATTTCATTCATACAATACCAAAAAGTAACATACAAGCCCATTTAACAAAAAAATGATACTGAAATTATGGGCATAATCATAGAGTTTGCATTACAATTACTTTGAAAGTGAATTAAAAGCCACAAGAAATTCGATTATCTCCCAATTGTGCAGCTCTTCATCAAGGTTACATGGGTATACCAAGTTGACGTGGTTGTCTGCATTTTGATCTTCCTTAGCCATAGTCACTTGATCTGCATGCACCAATCCTCCACTTCGGAAGCTCTGGTAGAGGTCACAAATGGGAATTCTCTCAGTTTCGGGTCAGCATGAGGTATTGGTAGAGACACATTTCTAGTGAAGTGAATTACCAACGGCCTCGAAGTAGACACACCTTGTTTTTCTTCTGACTGGGCCATTAGCACATCATTCGTTCTTTGTGATTGGCTTACTTGGACCATGTTTGAGTCCATCAACCCTTGCAAAATCCGCTTAAATTCATCACAATCCTCGATAGAGTGCTCGGCTCTTGGGTGAAGACCACACATTCCTGCTTCAAAGGACCGTCCCTCAATCATCTTATATTTCCATAACTTTGAAAAGACGATTCCTATAGGGTTTTAACTTTCCCCACCTCCCTTACTGGTTGACCGACTTCATCAATGGCATTTACCGATGCACTTCCATGACCTGGCAATGGATTATTTCTGACGTTTGGACTGTCTTCTTTGAAGCTTAGCAACCCCATATCTATTAAGTCTTGCACCTTGAACTTAAACGCCCAACACCTTTCTGTAGGATGCCCTATAGACCCTGCATGGTAGTCACATTTGGCATTTAGATCATAGCTTTTTGGATATGGCGATTGAATAGGTTTTAAAGGGTAAAAGACAACCAAAGAATTGCAGACCAAATGCGGCAAAAGTTCAGTATAGGTCATGGGAATTGGGGCAAGTGTTCTTTGTTGGTTATTTGTCTTTTTCTGAGTATTGTTTGTATTGGACTGTGGGACGACTGGTTGGTTTGTCTGAGGCACAATAGGTGACGAAGCTTGTGGTGGTGGTGGTCGGTAGACAATTCCAGGTTGGTAAGGCTGTTGGTATGGTGACTGGGAAACTGTCGCTATTTGTGGATTGTGTATGAACGGTGGTCGATAATTTGGTACAAAATGGATAGGATTGTAATTGGGTATGAATGGTCCTGGCATTACCGCATTTGTTTCTCTTCCTTTTTTTCATCTGTGGTTGTCGGTGGATTTCTTTGCACTTACAACTCTTGCTGACAGATGAGCATCTTCCCACTTCTTACTCCCATTTCAACCCTATCTCCAATAACCACTAGGTCTGAGAAATTCGATGACACGTTCCAATCATCCTATCGTAGAAGGGTGATTGGAGCGAATCAATGAACATCGTGACCATCTCCTTTTCAGACAATAGAGGTTGTACCTGAGCAGCCACACCCCTCCAGCGTTGGGCGTATTCCTTAAGGTTTCATTCTCTTTTTTCACCATATTTTGTAACTGCGTTCGATTTGGAGCCAGGTCCATGTTGTATTTGTACTGTTTCAAGAAAGCCTCCGCCAAATCCTTCCATGTTCGTACCCGTCCTTGCTCTAAGTTCATGTACCAGCTTAGAGCAACCCCCATAAGGCTCTCTTGGAAGAAATGAATCAACAATTTATCATCATTAGCACAAGCAGCCATCTTCCTACAATACATGGTGAGATGGTTCTTTAGGCAAGTGTCCCCTCTATATTTATCGAATTCAGGAACCTTGAACTTCGGAGGGATCACAATGTCTGGCACCAAACATAAATCAGTAGCATTTAAAGCCATAATGGTCAACTCCTTCGATAGCTCTCAATCTTTCTTCCAAAATCTACAGCTTATCTTTGGACTAGGTGTTATCAGACTGGCGAGGGTGGATGATAACAGTTGGCATTGGGTTAACGTCTTGATGGTTTGGGGGCCCTCCAAGAGTAGTGTTAGGTTGAGGCAAATAGGGTATGTGGGTGAGCTGTGGTGGAGGGACTTGGGTGCCATCGATTTCAAGGTTTGGGTCTTGGGATTGTGTTTGGTTTGTGGGATTTTGAGGTGGAGGTTTGACAGTTAACCTCTAGAGTGTGGATGGCCACAGGTTGGGTATAACCATATGGAGGCCATGCTTGAGCACCATGATTAGCTTGTAGGGGTGGAGTGAATCCTGGAGGATAGTCAGGTGTAACTTGAGGTTCTTGAGACGAATTCCTATTTGCACCTCTCCTTGATTCCATCATCTGTAACATCTCCAAGATCTTGTTCATCTGCTCCTTCAATTGGTTCACATCTCCTCTTAGCTCCTCGTGCTGCTGTCCCAGATCTCCCACAATTCCTTCCGTGATCTTTGTCTTGGCGCGGGTCTCGTAAGAGTGTTGTAGGGATGCTTTCTTTTTTTTCAATATTTTTCCCTTTTTCTTTCACTCTGAAGAAAAATATGCTATGAGTATGCGATAATCATGGGTGAGATAAGAATGCAACATGCCATGATGATTCTCTGTACAACAATGCTTTTTTTTTTTTAATGATAAAATGCAGAATGCTTTCCATAAAATGATAAAAAAAACTTTTGTACTTTCTTTCTTTCTTCTCTTTCTCCTTTTTTTTTTTTGAATGAACTAAAATGCATGATCATGAAATAGGTAAAAAAAAAGAACTTTATTATATTTTCCCTTTTATATATATATATGCTATGTTATTTGAATGCAAGGGTAGATATTACTCCATTGTAACTTGTAAGGGTTTTCCTAATAGTTGACAGCTCTACGAGTTATTCTAAAATGTGCTTCTCCCAATAGGTGGTTCTATGGTTCTAAAAATGGGTTCCTAAAGCCAAGGACCCTTTCTTAGAATATTAATCACAACAATAGGTAAATTATTGGAAGTGATAACACCTTCGAAAGGATCAAACTTTAGGTGAGGCCTTCATGATAACCAAATTGGATGTACATCCAAAAGGTTACCACTACTCAACCTCGTACCTATCCTAAACTGCACTCAGGTCCGGGTATAGGACCCCACTCATTAATGTGTGTAAGATGTGTATGTGAAGTGTGTGAAAGGAGCAATTTCTAAACTACCCAACCTACAAAACAAAAAACACACATACAATATAATAAAAGGTTTTCTATCCTATGGTTAAAAAGCATGTAAAAACATATTTACAAATAGTAAGATATGTAATGAATTAAACTTTGTAAAACAACAAGGCAAACAACAATAAAGAAAAGAAAAGGGTGATATAAATAAATTAAAAGTCACAAATTTGCTTAATCAATTATGACAGGCTTGACTCTCAAATGTCCCCAGTGGAGTCGCCATCTGTCGCAACCGGGGTCACGGCGGGACGGCGAAAAAGAGCTTTAAAAATAGGAAGTCGCCACCAATATTTATTAAGGAAAAATATTGGAAAAACCTAAAAAAAAATGGTTTACGAAACTAGATTTAGGCTCGGGAGTCAATTACGTGTAGGGAAGGTATTAGCATCCTACAACGTCCGTCGTAAAGACGGTACCTCTAATTGATTAAGCAAATTATTAATGACTTTTGAGATATTTATCTCACCTGTTGCAAGAAGAATTTTATTATTATAAAAAATATTTTTATTTCATCTTAAATTTTATTATTTTTGAGATCGATAGGAGTGGGCTCCTGCTCCTACATATCTCCCGGTGCAATGGAGAATCAGACTCACGTAGTTCTTTTGTAGAAAATATTTGTGTGTTGTTATTTTTAATTTTTTTTATTAAATTTTAGGATTTCTAAACCGTCACGGCTTATATGTCCTAAAAATAGAATCAACAGAGGTGTACACCCCAAGTCAATCCATTGAAGCAAATTAATTTTAGTTTAACATTTTTAATTTTAGAAAGGAGTTTAAAGACATCAAGTTGTCACAACTTGTGCCTTAAAACCTTCGGATTAAAAAGATGTCACATCTAATTAATCCTTTCTCTAAAAAATTAATTAATATAAAATATTTCTAATTTAAAAAGGACATACAAAGAATAAAATTTAACAAAATAACAATGACAAAAAAAAAGAGAGGAAATAAAACATATAAAAGATAAGATAGGCAAATTTACCTCAAGATACAATTTGTGGTGAACACAAACAATCTACCACAAACTTCTAGTAAAAGCTCCAAGAGAGAAAAATAAAAGAGATAATAATAAAAAAAAGTAAACTTTCATAGGCTCCATGCTTTGCATTAAGCCCATAATTAATGGATTTTTTTTTTGCCTCCCTCATTGCTTGGTAGGCACCTCTTTATATAGGAGAAGGAGAAGATGCATGAATGTAGATTGTCCAATGTCGGACTTTTAAGTGAAAAGAATGGTAATATGAGACTTGAGTTTTTTTATGATTAAATGACTCACTTCGGGGTGATTTTCATCAAGATAGAAGTTGATTTTGGTTTTTGAGATAGATAGATGAGTTTGTAGATTTTTCTACAAGTTTTCCAACGGTGCAAGAATACCTCAAAGGACAAGTATAACTCAAGATACGACATTGTCTGTTCCATGGTATTATCATAAAAAAAAGAGCTTTTTTCTTCAAAAGTTCTCTTATTTCTTATTTCTTTTTTTTTATATTTTATTTTTATTATCCGGACAAAATTGTGTGTTCACAATGCATATCAATATTTTATAAATCATATATATTTTTTATGTTATAACCAATGTAATATACAGTGTCTTAAAAATTGAATTGCTTATCGAATCACTGAAAATATTAATTTATGATTCACTAGTTGACTAAGAATTATAATTAAATTGACGATGATGATGAATAAATGATTTATCGAATCTTGTTAAATACTAATTTTATGCAATTTATAATTAAATTTCTGATGATGATGATGGTGTGTGTGTGTGTGTGATATTATGCAATAAATTAACATATGTTATAAAAAAATAAATTGAATAAAATATTAAATTAATATGAAATGAATATATTACATTTATAGAAAATAAATAATTACATAAAAATAATTAAACAAGAATAATTCATTCATGATTTTTTATTCATTACCTTTTTTAAATTAATTTTACATTTTAAGATAGCTCCCTCCGATCCTTTCATAGTAGATTTTTGAGAATTTATTTTGATGGTTTTTTTTTTATGCACCTCATTAAGATATCTATTGCATTAATTTTTTCTTTAAAAGATGTCCTTAATTATTCAGTAATTTTTTAGGTTAAAACAATAAATGTCAATATATTAAATTTTTGAACTCCCGCTTTCATTAAAATAAAGGAAGATCACTACACAAACGACCTTTTTCATTCATGGTCTCTTTTCACGTTTTTATAGAATGTAAAAAAGTCATTACTTGTAAGATGTGGAGAAATATTATATAAATTTAATAGCACTGATTATACAAATTTAATAATTTTAAGCATAATTTTAAAAGAATTATATAAATATATTCTTACATTATAAATTGGAATATATAACTTGAAGAATGAAATTTTCACTCTCTCTACTTTTTAAGCTAAACATTCTCAAATTTTTTTTATCTTCTCTTATTTGAATATGTATTTCATATATTACCTGACAACTAGCCAAAAAAGTTTTTTTTTTCTCAACCATATCAAACATATATCATTCATTTATCTTTATCTGTATATTTAATTTTAACTACTTATTTCTTCAATCTACCATCTTTTAACTCTAGTTCTACAAATTAAATTTTAATATTTTTTAAAAGAAATTGTCAATAGTTAAAAATAACTTTATATCACAATTTAAATTGTTAATTGTCATTTTGAAATGTATTTATATATTAAAAAGATATATATATAAAAGACAATGTTTTAAAGGTATTAGTTAATAAATTAAACTAGAAAATTTTTTTTCAAAATTGTTATTAATACATCTCTACATATTATAATTTTTAATATATTTTTAGCGTAATTTTTAATAAAAAATTCTATTATTAATTCAGACATTTTTTTAATAAGACCCATAAAGAAAGAAACTTCTCATCATAAAATTGGACATACACTTACGTGGACAGCTACATAAGACATGATGTTGAACTTGACGTATGTGTAAGTAAATGTTAGTAAATTCCCACAGGAGCAATTGATATATTAACTATTACTTAGTAATTTCAAATACAAGAAATAATAAATGATAGTATATATTATTATATTATTAACATAATTAAAATTAAGTTTAAAATTAAATTATATAATGACTAAATAAAATTATATACATATTTTCATCTTATGAAAAATTTAATTTGACAAGCAAAATAAATTAAAATATTATTTATTTTTAAAGTTTATTTATATAAATTTAGGTGTAAATATTAAGTCATATATATGTATATAAAATTGAATATATTTATATACTATCAGTTGTGTATAGTATATAATAGAAATTTATCAAAATATTAATTTTCACAATAAATAAAATTGAGTCATGTAATTATTAAAGTTTAAACACAAATCTTTATATTGCACTTTATAAGTTAAGAAATATGTGACGTGTTTAATTTCTATACTTAAAAATTCAATAAAAATCCTCTTTCAAATATTTGAGTATAAGTTTTTCAAAAAAAAAAAAAAAAAAACTGATGTTATGTGTGTGTGTGTGAGAGAGAGTGTATATTATGTAATAAAGCTACCAATGAGGATAAATTGTGTTAACATTTGTTTTAGTGCAATAAAGATGGTAAAATAATTCTCCCAACTGAGTTTTATTGTAGGTATAATTTTAGGATTCAAATATGAAATTACTTAATTAAGTTAGAACAATTTTATTGACAACTGAGATATAATTATATATATAATATATATATATATATATATATATATATATATATATATATTTATTTATTTATTTATTTATAATGGCAGCACTAAAATTAGAATTTAAAATCTCATATAAATTACCCAAAATCTCTACCACTAGATTGGCCTTAATAAATTATATATGCATTGGTTTAATTAAACATATTAGTAAGTATCTATCAATCTACCTATATATTATATATATATATATATATATATATATATATAGTAAAGGAGATTTAAACAAACATTAATCGTTGATCGAAACTTTAACTTACAATAACCATTGTTCAGATGTAATTAAATTTAATAGGCCTAATTGTATTTAACAAAGAATTAAATTGCTCACATTAATGCATTTATTATAAAATTTGATAATTAAATATTAATTTTGATATTGAATAGTGACATTAAATATTATTTACTACTTATGTTCAATTTTTTTAACTTAGTTACTTTAAAATATATTTCACGAATGAATCAAAAAATATATTTCACGAACAATAATAATTAAAAGTAATTATTTTATAAATATGTAGTTAAATTTAAAATAATTTATAATATGTGATTTTAATTAATAATTATATAAAGATAGAAATTAATTAATAATTATTATGTATACACACCACACACACACACATACATCAATATACTTTTTGTTTAATTTAGTTATTAAAATCTGTTTCACGAACAATGGTAATTAAAAGTAATAATTTTATAAATATGTAATTAAATTTAAAATGATTCTCTCTCTCTCTCTCTCTCTTTATATATATATATATATAAAGGAGACTTGAACAAACATCAACCATTGATCGAAACTTAAACATTACAATACCTGTCAGATCTAATCAAATTAACTGACCAAATATGTTAATGAAGAATTTATACTCTCCATTAATACTATTTATTATACAATTTTGATAGTTTATTTTAATAATAATATTTCAAAACTAAAAGACGATAAAAAAAGTTAGAATTAAATATTATAATAATAACATTTTTCTTAAAACATAATAAACATTAAATATTATAAATATTTTATTTAATTAATAATTAAGGATATAAATTAGAAAATAAATTAATATGTGTGTGTGTATATCTATATAAGTCTATTTATTTTTAATTCATTACTTTAAAATATATTTTTGAAAAATATAATTAAAAATAAAGATTTTATAGACTTGAACTTGAGCATTAATATGATATTTAATGCTATATTTTTATATTACAATTTTATTATTAAATAAAAAATAATTATTCCTAAATTTAATGTACACATTATTCTTTAAAATTCTTATATATATTATTATTTGAAAATAGTTTATAAATATTACTTAAAAGAGAAAAATGTTAATTATATATATATATATATTAAATTGATAAATACATTTAATAACTTGTCTCTTAATTTCTATCCTTAACTTATTTTAAATAATTTTATGAATTATTTTAAATTAACTAAATATCTAAAAAATCTTTTTAATTATTATTGTTTATAAACCCATTATAAAGTAACCAAATTTAAAATAAAATAGTCTCATATATAATAAATTATTTTTAATTTTTTTCCATAATTATTATTTAAAATAACTTATTATTAATTAATTTAAATTTAAATATGTGTGTATTAAATATTTACTTTTAATTTTTTTATTAAAAACATGTTTTAAAGCAATCAATTAAAAAAATAAAATTAAGCATAAGTATTAATATAATCTTTAACTTTATATATATAATAGCCATTTTTAATTTTGCATTTGATGTAGTTATATTAGTCTTTCAAAATTTGTATTAAATTAAAATTTAAAAAAAAAACTATATTTATGGGTGAATTTTAAAAATTAAAATTAAAAAATAAACTGAAAGGTTATTGTTTTTTCTAATGGATAATTATTTTTTTTTAAACCCCAATATTCCATTTTCAGTCTAATTAATTCTCTCATTCAGTTTTGTAAAGCTGAATAAATGATTGAATCATCATGTATTTTATTTTCTCTTATATATTCTTCCATTAGGTCAACTAGCAGGTGTATTCCTTTATTCATTGTATTTTCATTTGCTTACTTTTTTTCTTGGCTTTGCCTTTTCCTTCATTTTTCTCTTGTTCTTTGATAGAAAGATAATTTCTCTTAATATGCCTTAGTTAATTTGCAGCAATGACACTTTTTGTGGAGATAAGAGAATAAAGTTCCTATAATAAGCATCATCCAATGAATTTGGCGAGGAATGAGAGGTGGAGATTAAGAACCAAAATTAGGTATATAATCTTACTTAGTTTTTTTTATTTTTTTTGTTCTTTTTGCAAGTATCACCTTTATGCATTTCTTTTCTCATTTTACTGTTGTGTTATTTATGTTTTGATTATTATTATTCAAGCTTTTCATGTATGTTCTTATATTTTCCCCTTTAGTATTATATTATAAAATAGTGTATATATATTTTTAGCAATTCTCTTTTAAGCAACAAAAAAAATCAATAATTTGGCTTTTGTTCATTAATGTTCTTCTTTGTTATGTTTTTTTATGTAATTCACTTAATACAATTTAATGAATTTATAAAGTTAAATTGTTCCATTAATTATTTTTATTTTTTCTACTTAATTCAATTGCCTAATCAAATTTTATGCATGTTATTTATATACTTCAATGCTTATTAATTGTTTTAAAAAAATTATGAAATAAAAAAATGTATTTTCAAAATAAATTAATTATGACTAATCTCTCTCTATAAGGTTATGTTAATAAAGAATTAAATTGATTACATTAATGATAATTATTACACAATGTTAATATTAAAATTTAATAATTAATAATAATAATAATTTTATTATTAGTTATTATTAGTATTATTATAGTGTTAGTAATAGTTATAGTAGTTCACTTAATTGTATTTCATAATTTTCCCACCATATATATATAAAATTTGATAAATGACAATTAAATTGGT
>QUWT01000758.1:0-18770 GCA_004329165.1 Spatholobus suberectus
ATATTCCTCGATATTCTAAAAGACCTAACACCCCAAAATATTTTGAAAGCAATCTTATTTATTCATAAATCGTAAATAAGTTTCTTTTTCAATATCATACTCACATTTTATTTATAGAAATATATAAGAAAGCATAACATCTTTTTTCTACAACTTTGAAACAATTAATGCATTCAAAAAATATTTGACTAGAAATAAAGCCTAACATTTAATCATTGACCACAACACTTTTTTTTTGTTCTTTTACAATTATTGAATAAAAAAATAACCATGGCTTTATAAAATTTCACTACTTGAGAATGAATATCATCATTCAAAAAAATCAACGTCGATTTAACATCTTCTCTTTAATACAATTTTGAAACAATTAATACGTTCAAAAAAAATTTGACTACAAATAAAGCCTAACATTTAATGGTTCACCACAACCTTTTTTTTTTTTCATTTTTGACAGTAATAGAATAAAAAATAACTGTAGCGTTGTAAAACATCCCTACATGAGAATGATATCATCATTTACAAAAATCAACGTCGATATGCTATCCACATTCTCATTAATCTTTTTCTAATCTTTCGATTAGAGGTTTTGTTGTTTTACAAATATATAATATTTCTTCACTCAATCATTAGGTAAATATATTTTTGTTTACGTATTCCTTTTCATTTATTCTCATTTTCAACTATGCTTACCTTTATGTGCTCATTCACAATGGACAATGAACCAACACCCTTAATGTGAACACCAACATATCATTACAACTCGTGAGTAGCATTATAAGAACGACTTACCAATTTGACCAAACTTTAACACGATATGCTTGACTGAGGAGTGTACGAACTAAGACACTTTACAATGATGAAGAACTTTGACCATGTGCCCAGAAAGTAGCAATTCAACCTGAACAAAAAAGGAAGGGAAATTATTACACATTTACCTATTATTTTATAATGATCACTGCTTGGCTATAAATTCACCTATGCTTCCTATGCCCTATCACAACTTCAAAGTCCAAGGAAACATACATCACATTAAAAGTATGATGCAAGGCATGAAAATGAGACTCCTTTTCTGATATGATTGCTTTATGTTTGTTACTATCAACATTAGGTTCAAGTCAAATTGATGACATCACGTGCTCTGAGGCTATACCGCTATTGATGCCTTGTCAGCCATATTTGGTGGGTTCGGGATTAGCATCGCCTGATTGTTGTGCAGCAGCAAATATTGTGTTCCAAAGGGCCAACACCACTGAAGTTCGTAGGGATTTGTGCAATTGTTTCAAGAATGTTGCTGCCATTATTCATGTTAATCCTGAAAAATCAAGACAACTCCCTCAAATCTGTAATATCGGTCTTTCATTTCCTCTCGACCCATCAATTGACTGCAACTCGTAAATCTCTATCTATCTTTTCATTCTTTTATTTCTCACGCACGTGCACATTCAATTATATTTATATAATTATTCTTAACCCATTTGACTATATGTACAGGATTCCATGGCTTTTGTCACGGGGATTGTAGTATGTCTTGAACAACTATATCAAGGTCTCAAAAATAAGCATACGCAATGCAAGAAATAAATGTTAGAATCTATGTAAAACTATGTATTCTTCACGAAGTCATTTATGGAATAAAAACCCATCGAATTTCAGTATGAAAATTTTCTTTCCAACATTTATAACTAGTTTGTTTCTATCAAAAGAGAAAATAACACAAAAGATCCAAACAAAGTTTGACACTACATTCTTGATAAAGCTAGCATGGCTTTGACATATGAAGCTAATGTATGGTGAAGACTAACTAAATTGACATTGTAGGAACCATTCGGTTGAACATGTTATAAGTATAGGTCTCAATATAAAAGAATTAAAATAGCATAAAAGTTTAGTTCTAGTAATTTGATATACTAGATTCTTCCAATTCTGAAGCTGTCATAATTGGTTTGGCGTAATGCGGTAGCGCAATGGCATGATGGGCTAGGCTAGACTCTCAAATGTGAGACCCAAAAAGAATCAAGCATATTCAACCAGCCTGGCAGGGTCAGACAAGCTTGGTTAGGCCCATAAAATGCATGCCCGAAAACTACGGGCCTATTTGGCTTGGTATTAATTTTTTTTCCTTTATAAAATACAAATAAATTTAGGCAATAAAATAAAATGGGCAAATTTGGCCCATCCTGACGGGCCAACAGGCCAGGCCAGACCAACAAAATGTAGCCCATAAGAAATTCGAGCTAGCCCAACCCGCTTGCCACCCTTTAGCCTACGAGCCGAGTAGCCTATTTTGCCACCTCCATCCAATTCTTTTATTGTCTTTATCTTTTTTTATCTCTCATTGTCTCTATCATTTTTTACTTTTTGATCAATTCAAAATTGCATTTATTATTTTATATATGCTAATTCAGATTTTTTTATTTTACTACATTTATTTTTTCTTAATAAAAGGAAAAAATGACACAAGTGCAAATATTTACAACCAAGTTCCTACATTAGAAATTGAAAAACTTAAGCCCAAGCACACATAAATTATTAAATCAAAAGAAAGAAAGAAAGAAAAAACAATTCATAATGGGACAAGCCCAGTTTTTGTCACCTAAAGGGGTTCAAGCCCCATCCTTTGAGTCAGTAACATAATAAAACAATAATAAAATACAATAACATAAAATAAATGGGAACATGAAAAAAAAAGAGGAGTAAAAGGCGATGAGATCATTTGAACCACATTTTCATCAAGCTAGCATGACCTAAGACATATGAAATTGACATTATGGTGATGAATAACTAAAATTGATGTTGCATGAACCATTTAGTGGAACATGTTATA
This sequence comes from Spatholobus suberectus, assembly GCA_004329165.1. NCBI lineage: Eukaryota > Viridiplantae > Streptophyta > Magnoliopsida > Fabales > Fabaceae > Spatholobus > Spatholobus suberectus. The sequence goes on from QUWT01000758.1 coordinate 2,825, forward strand.
GGCGTGTGTCTCCAATATTAAAGAATTAAAAAAGCATAAAATTGAGTTCAAGTAATTTGATATACCATAGTCAACTTCCAATTCTAAAGTTATCACAATTGGCCTGACGGGTTAGGCTAGCTTCTCAAATTTGAGGCTCAAAAAGAACCGAGCATATTTGGCCTGGCTCGGCGAGCCATGAGCTAGGTCGGGCCCATAAAATGTAGGCCTGAAAACTACCAGGTCTATTGGCCTGATATTAGTTTTTTTTTCTTTGAAAAATTTAAATAAATTTAGGCAAAAAAACAAAATAGGCCTAATATGGCTAGCTCAATGGCCAAACTAGGCCAACACAAGTGTAGTCCATAAGAAATTTATGCCACCTAGCCCGATTTCAACCCCTTGGCCTACCAGGCTAGGCAACTTGTTTTGAAACCTCTATCCAACTCTTCTATCATTTTTATCTTTCTTTACCTCTCTCATTGCCACTATCATTTTTTACTCTTTGATCAATTCAAAATTGCATTTATTATTTTATCTATGATAATTCAGTTTTTTTATTTTATTACATTTATTATTTTTCTTAATTACAAAGAAAAAATGACACAAGATCAAATATTCACAACCAAGTTCATCATTTAGAAATTGAACAACTTGAGATCAATCGCACATAAATTATAAAACAAAAAAAATTGATTCATAATGCCATTGCCCAATTTTTGTCACCCAAGGAGGTTCAAGCCCCATCCTTTGAGTCAATATCATAACAAAACATATATAAAATACAATGACATAAAAAATGGGAAGAAAAGAAAAGAAAAAGATAAAAGGCGAGGGGATTATTTGTATCACATTCTTCATGAAGCTAGCATGGTCTAACACATATGAAATTGATGTTATGGTGATGAAAAACTAAATTGATGTTGCATGAACCATTTGGTTTGACAAGTTATAGGCATGGATTCCAAATAAATGAATTAAAATAGCATAAAAGTTGAGTTCAACTAATTTAATATATCAAATTGGTCTTCTAATTCTTTTGTCGTCTTTATCTTTCTATACTTTTCTCTTGCTACTGTCGTCTTTACTCTTTGATCAATTCATAATCGCATTTAATATCTATACCTCTGCCACCTTTTCAACTTGGCCCATATGGCCTATTTGTTAGGGCATAACAGTTTTTTCCAAGTTTTTTCTTTTTCTTTTTTTTTTTCCGAAGGCTTTTATTTGGGTTATGAAATCGAAGCCCATTTGTAATGCAGTTTGTTAGTGAGCAAGGACAGTTACTTAAGGATCAGCATCATCTGTGGGATTGATGCTTAGTGAAGACACAAGTGGCAATGGTGCAGTTGTTTGGAGGTGGTGGTTTTGGCCATTTATTATCACAATTCATTTCCTATTTATAGTTCAGTTTTAGGATAATATACCAAGTAGAATGCCCCCCTCCTCTGATCATAAATTTAGATTTCTTTATAAACTTTGTGATTTTTTTTACTTGATTTGTATGATCGTTTCTTTTTAACATAAATAAATTCATTATGTGTCTTTCAACAAATTGAAAAGACTTTGAGAATAAGACTATGGTAATTGATTATTATGGATAGACAAATTTAAATTTATGCAAAAGATTTTTTTGAAATGCCACAAACACAACTTCCAACTCTATACACCGATATGGATTTTCAATTTTGTTTCCATGTGCACCTTACAGTTATATATGCCTCTTCTTTTATTTTCTTAATTAATAAAAATATTATGATTTGGTTCTTATATATTAAGGGTATAATTTCTGACGAAGAATTGTCTTCGTGTTTAGTCAAATTCTGCCTGTGATTGGGATAATTGTTAATCATTGATTTGTACATGACCTCATTTTGTAAACATGTGACTTCATTCTTATTGCCTTCATGAATTTTCATTTGACAGTGAAAAATAACGATGTTTGATAATAACATTGTTGTTTACAAATTTGTCCAACTTTCACTTCTTTGTTACCGGTGGTGAGGATGCAAATGAGCTTATCTTAACCACAGTTTTGCTAGCATTTTTTGACTCGTGGGCCTCCTGCTCAAGTAATTGTCTTATATTAACTATTTATCTATATGTCATAAAAACAATTAGTTCTATATGTCATAAGAATAATTAGGAAAAGCGAGTGAAAGAACAATAGAAAAGAAAGGGGAAAAAGTGAGAAAAGTAAAAGAATGAAGAATGATTCAGAAAAGAAAATGCAAATAAGTTTCCTTACAAGAAAGAATGAGATCAAAAAGGCATTTTTTCTCCAACCAGCCTATACTTGTATCTTGGTATAAGGAGGCATGCTTAAACTCGAACATTGATTCCTCTTCTTTGCGTGTTTCTATTATTTCTTTTTGGTAGGATTTTGAATTTCTTTCTAAAAGAGGTTCCTAGTGAAGGAAATTGAACAAAAAGTATAACACCCTCAATTTAGGGAATATTAATATTAATATTCTATTTTCAATAGACGCTTATATATTATGTTTTCTATTATTACTATCATTTCAATATATAGGAACATGGCATGAAAGCCTAAATATCAATTCTGTATCTTGAGAAATTAACATTTTCTCATAACAAAGGATTGTATGTAGACTTATATAAGTTAGAGATCTATAGAATTAACTAGAGACTTTGACCGTTAGAAATATAGGTACATTAGGATAGAAAAATGCTAAATAAATATAAAATATGATAAAATGATATTCTAAACATAGAACACATGCTTAGAATATTATCTTATATTATTGTGAATTTTTTCGTAATTTTTGGAGATTCTTCAATTTTGACTCAAAGTGCTTATAAGTAACTTTGCAAGCTTAACTGTAGATACTTAAAGAATTCCAAAAATTATAAAAAGATTAGGAAGCTAATCTACGGTGTTTAGAATAGTTTTGTAAAGAAAAATTATAGATTTCTACTCTCTAAATTATTAATGAATTATAAACGTTTTAAGAAGAGTACCAACACGTTTTATAAAAAAGGGAAGAGAGGAGCAGCCGTAAGTTTGCTTCTTCTACAAATATAAGTCAGATTTTAGCATCCCTCTCTAAAACCTAACCCTAATTTCGTTTCCCTTGAGCCACACACACATCCAAGGGTTTGTTTCTCTCTTGATCAAGCTTGTAGGGGTCTTGACACCTTTCTACTGTCATCTTTAAGTGGTAGTACATAAGTAAGGGGAGCAGGTTTAGTTACCTTTATATGGTCTGAAATTGAATGCAAATGGAGATTCCCTTGATCTCCTTGATTGTATATACGTATTGAAGCTAATTCATGAGTGTGGTGTGTATGTTTTTTTTATATCAACTCTGTTTTTTTTTTTTTAAACCAGTAGCTTGCTCACCCTTTCTTGCTAATTAAATCTCTTTTAAGATCATATTCTTCATGTAATTCATACCCTAAATGGTTGTAGGTTGAAGCTCTAACTTGTTTGCATGTGTATGAAGCCTAATGATTTGATTTTGTCACTTGAAAAGTATAGAATCTGTCAAAAACGTGATTACTGTTTTGGGTCTGAATTGGTGTGATGAATTAGGAAATTAACTTACTTTTGATCATAATTTTAACCTACAAACGTTGTTATGTCATTACCAACCTGAAGAGAGTAAAATTATGCTCAACTATGTGTTAGAAGCATTGAATTAATGAGTTTTTTGCATAATTTTACTGCTGCTGTCCTGCTGTGTTTGAGGCTAAAAAAATCACATTTTTGTGAGCTAAATGTTGCCTTTAATTGTATTTTGATTTGTATATGATCTATCTAAAATTTGGCAAGCATTAGAAGCCATTTGAACATGATTTACTACTTTAAATCACCATGTGACAGCTAAAAAACGAAAATCTGTTCTGCTCTAGTTTAAGCATGAGAAACTGAACTTAAATGAGATTTAAAGTGTGCTAATGGTAGAAATTAGGTGCCGTATAGTTAGTATATGGTACCTTTAAAGTTTGGTGAATATTGATAGTCATTTTAACATGTTTTAACACTTGAAATTAGATATTATACAGCATATACGAGTTGCTGTACTGCAGTTAGGCAACAGTGAAAATTTTATATATCTTAGTGTTTAAATGATATATAATTGACTAATAAGGGATGTCAACACATTAAAGAACATAAAGGAAGAGGATTGAGTGAATTAGGATGCATTTTGAGCCATAGAAAGCATGTTTATGCAAATGGGTTACATGCTGTCCTGTTTTCATGCATGACAGCAAATCAGTTTATTAAATACAGTTTTAATGTGTTGGAAGGTTAGAGATCTAGTTAATAAGGTCATGGAAAAGAAACTCATTATATGTTGTAGAGGGAAATCAAGCCAACAAGGAGAAGCTTTTTAGAACGTGAACAAGAATAGTGAGTTAATTAAAGTAACCTAGACTTAACAATTAGTTTTAATAACTAGACTTTTAGTATATATTGTCAAGTGACTTTAATGGTGTGTGGTGGTAAAGTGACATAACATTAATGGACTAAAATCCTAAAAATGAGTTATAGTAATGGTAATATAATGATCAACCACTTATAACGAATTTAGAACTCTAACTTTAGTTAATTAAATTTGATTCCTATTGTGAGAAAGAATATTAATATCTAGACTAAATGAGGACAATGAGCAAAAGGCTTTTGATCGAATATTAGTAGGAATCTTGAACTAAAGAATCATGTGTGGAAACTAAAATTTATCTTGCTAGCCTATATAAGTGGAATATGGCTATTGTGTAGTATTGGATGGAATGATGATTTTATTTTAATTATTTTACTCAAGTTAAAGTGTTGAGATGTTATATATTTTTTTTTTGTAGTTTTAGAATTTGAGATTGAGATATGACAATTGTGGTAAGCTTGAAAGCTACCAAATGATAAGGCCATGAGAGCCTATGTGAAACTGATCTGAGTATTGATATTGAAATGAAATTGAGATTGAGAATGATTGGAAATTGTGGATTGCATTGTTTAGCAGGTGGTATCTCTATTGTTATTGACCATACCCTTGTTGTGGTATGTGGGATAGTACCAAGAAACAAAGGAGACTCTGCCAGATTTCTAGGAAAAATTGCATAACCCTTAGTTAAGTATTTGGGTTAAGATAGAAAGCATACATCATATGCATCGAGTAAAGTAAAATTGAGATAGGTGGACCATAGTATGGTACCTGAGGGATGTATGCAAGACTCTTGGAGTCTTGGGGGCGTAAGGAATTGGGTTGTGAAATCCCAGAGCTAGGACTTGCAATCCTAAGCTGGGAGTATTCACCTTATCCAGCTCAATAACCTCGACAGCTATTGAGTGTAACACCCTTACTTTTGTATATTAAATTATTTTGTTTGTTAAAAATTGTTCTTTTAAGTCATCAATGTATTTAGAACAATTAATAATAATTTTAGAAACTTTCTGAATTTATTGAGGTAATTTTTGTTAAATGACCAAAATACCCCTAGTTAACTACGAGAACAAACCAAAGACTTTTTGACTTTAAGTATTTTGAAAATTTATACTAGGTATGTTTTAATTATAAAAATTTTATTTTGAAAGAGAAATAGTGAAAAATGTAACACTCTTATTTCAGCTTTTCAACTATTATTCTAATAATTGACTAGTTAATTCTAAAAAATCGGGAAGAAATTTCAAAATTCTAATTCCCACCCTTATGCTCAAGATTTCACGAGCTATCAAGTCGTGATTTTTAATATTTTTCTGAGCCGAAGCCCAGAAAAATTAGAAAATGACGATTTTGTCCTTACTTCTCAACAGTAAGGGTTGGCATGAGAAAAAGATTAAACTGACATTAAAATATCAGTTTGAGTTTAGAATCATATTATATATATTAAAATATAATTTTAGAAATTTTTTGGGAATTTTCTGGAATTCTTGTGTAAAATGACCAAAATATTCCTAGGTGTCTAATAAGCTAGTCGGTATTGATTTAACATCCAAAATTGGTGAAAATGGTAATTTAAAATTTATTTATAGGTGGAATATTTGATTTTAGAATTTTTATAAAAGTTTTGGTATTTATTGAATTAAAATAGATTTTTTATGAATTTTCTAGCTTAAAAATACAAAATAAATACATATAATTCGAAATAAATTACTAAAAATTAAAATTAATTATCAGAAATTTATTTTTGATAAAAAATAATTTATTTGTAAATTTTACATTAATTTCATTTTTTTGATATTAAAAGTCAATTTTTTTAAGTTTTAGGCGATTTTATCGGTATCGGTTAATTTATCGATAGACAAAATTGACATCTAGAAGGTGGACAGCTAAGGGAGCACGTCCCCACCTAGGAATAGATGATTCACCACCATAAATGTTGTATGTGTCCCTAAATTGGATTAAAAATAAATAAAAATTAGATTTATGACATAATAATGACATAATGGATGATGTAATGGTGGGACACCTAAGCCCCCCTTTTCCCCTATAAATACCACCATCCATGAACAAGATTTCACCATTCCTCTCCTCCATAAGCTAGAGAGCCTCTCTCTCTAAAATCTTCTCTCTCTAGAAATTTTTCTTATTTTGTTTTTATGTTAAAATTTTACTAGTTTTCCAACAACTAGTAAAGTTCTCTTTTAGGAGCTCTGCATCATCAATTTCACCCTCTCTATCAATTATCTTAGAGGTAATGGGGGGAGTGGGGTGGTTCTAAATTTATTGTCACTTTGCATGTTGGTAGGAAGGGTTTTCCCTAAACCGTTTAGGCTTAAATTTTAGTATTGTTATTATTGTTTAAAGTTAAACTTTAATTTTTACTAAGTGTTACTCTACCCAAATGTAGATTATTAATTGTACTCTGCTCAAATTTAAATTATTAATTTTACTTGCTAAGCTGTTACTCTGTCAAGTTTAGAAAATAAAAACTACATTTAATAAGCTGTTTACTCTGCTCAAATTTAGAAAATCAAAATGCATTTATAGTGTTATTCTGCACTACAAATTTTAGTAATGATTACTATAATTGTTTATATCATTATTCTGTTTAAAATTTTGGTATAATGCAATTTCTGCAAAATAAGGCAAAAATGTTGATTATACTGGTGCTCAAATTAAATGAGACCAGGGAAACCTCTGTTTAAGCAATTAGGAAGTGATAAATTAGTGAGTAATGTAAAGCAAGTGACATGCAGTGGCATGGCACCCTGCTAGGGAAGCCATAGTTTGGTAGCTGAGGAATGAAAGGTAGGGACCCACTTGCGGAGGTCTTGGGGGTAGGCATCGAGTGGTGAAGGTCCTAGTGGCTAGGGTAGCGCCCTTAAGCTGGGATATTCTCCTGACAAAACTCGATAACCCCGACAACTGCTCAACATTTTAGGATTGGTTTGAGAGTATACTTCTATAAATGGATATCCTAAATTGTTATTTTGTTTCTCAATAATGACGAGGACTGTACCATGTGATGGTGTTGAGAGAGGTATATGTACTCCTAGTCACTTCCCAAGTTCTATTGAGAACTATTACCCACTAATGAGAAGTATGGATCCATACCTAGTCAAGGATAGTCGGATACAACTTAGAATGAACCTTAAGATCCCTTGTATTGTCAGCTGTGTTTTATCTTTGTTTTATGGTAGATTTCCTACCGAATATGTAAAAGTGATTTTAGAACAAAACACCTTACTCCATTATTTTTTTTTGTGTATGATTGATCGTGATTATTGAAGATGATATTAACACCTCGTGATGCTGAGTACGAGTTAGAAGACACGTCAACGGGGGAGGACCTGAAGACCTATAGTATTTTTTTTTTATGAGAGATAGGGTAAATGAACATATTCTGTATAGGATCTTTTGATGTATTTTTTTTTTATTATCAAACCATGATGTACAGTTTTATAATATATATGCTATACAATTTTATCTTTCATCTTTTACTGCCGTTTTCGAATTCTGTTAAGTTTGGAATTGCTTTTAGTGGAAAAAAAGTATACACGCATTTTCATTTACTTAAACTTAATAACTAACTTAATATGAATTGTATTAAATACGAATGGGTGTTATACTAAGCATATCCATAGTTGGTGAGAGTATTCCTTCAAAAGAAAAGACTCGTGTCTATCTGTAAAAGAAATGCACGAAGGAATATGTACTCCTAATCATCACCCAAATGAAAAGTAAAGTCCTATAATCATGAGAATTGGAGGCATGGGCCCACATGCATGAGTCTGTCAAACTTAGATGAAACTTTAGTACCCTTTTGCATTGCATACTCAGGTGATCACTCATAGTGATTCTATGGGTTGGTTGGAACCATTAAAGGTTCGTTGTTTGACCTTAAATATAAGGGTGATGTGACCTCACTCCTTTTTCTTCCATTTCCATGTTTTGTATGTGTTACTGATTTATCGGAGAGCGGCTGACATTGATGGAGCACTTCACCCTATTCTTGAGGATGGTCATGCACTGCACTAGCATAGGTCATTGGGCCCATGACCCCTGTTCTTTGAGGATATTTTTCAGGGTTTGTTACTATCACGCATGCTTGTTTTTACGACTATGCTAGTACAACTGCTTCGATCAGCTTACCCATGATCTATACTCAGTCATCTGCCCTAAGATATGTGCGAGTGACTCCACCTTCGTCTTCATCACCTTCGTCTGATTCACCGATGCCAAATTTTCAGTCTGCATCAGTGGTGTAGTATTATGAGTCCCCATCACCTAGGAGCGTCTTGCCTCCGCTACCTGTGTCACTACCTATATATGATCCTACTCTTCGGTATGGATTTTTTTTCCTGGACAGACTACTGACTCTATTCTTGGACCCTCTATGTCTAATGGATGGTTGACTGACATGGCCATGTCGCTAAGGACGACAAGGAGAAGGATCCTAAGGAGGACTATCAGTAGGGATTCCATAGGTGGGGTAGATTGAGGATATAGATATCTAACTGCTCTAATCTATAAGCTTTTACCCTTTTGATGTATTATATATGGGTAGGCTAAGATCCTTATCTTTTGATATTATATACTAGTCAGCTAGGCTAATCCTTTTCTTTCTGAGGTACTGTGAATTTCATGATGTTGGTCTGTACACCCTTATCACCACATACTTTTGGTGGTTGTCACTTATAATATGTATATACATATGGATAGGCATATGTTTTATTAGTTTTATGTTTTATATGTATGAGATTATGAATTCACTAATTATCTCCATCATGATTACACTTAAAAAAAAAAATTACCCGTAAAAATGATTATTAAAGGCTAGTGTTTAAATAAAATACTAGAGGAAATAAGTATTGTGACAAAGGGCATCACAAAAAGATGTAAAATGCTTGAATTCATAGAACAATTTTCATGTGTGATCAAAAAAATAAAGGAAAAAAGAATGTAAGTGTTTATGCTCTTTCTAGAAGAAAGGCTTAATGGAATATTTTGGTATTAAAAAAGCCGTTTAGCACTTTACATGAACATTACTATTAGCCATAGATGAAACATGATGTTAAGAAGTTTTGTGATAGGTATATTACTTGCAAGTAGGCTAAGTCTAAGATTTATCTTCATGGTTTATATACTCCATTCTCTATTCCTAATGCACCTTGAACTAACCTTTTTATGAATTTTGTGTTAGGTTTGCCTCAATCTAAAAGGGACAAGGATTTTGCTTTTGTTATAGTGGACAAGTTTTCTAATATGTCATATTTCATTGCTTGCCAAAACATGGATGATGCCACAAACATAACAATTTGGGTCTATATAAGGAAATAAAGTTTCTTATCCCAAAGACACTTAAAGCTACAACCAAGAGGTGTTGGTCTCTTCTAGTGCTTGAGAAGATAAATGATAATGCTTATAAACTTGATCTTCATGGTGAGTATCAAATCAATGTTACTTTTAATGTAACTAACTTATCCTTTTTAATGCAAATGAACTTGATTCGAGGATGAATCTTTTGAAGAGGGAGGGAATGATAGGAATCTATCAAGGTCTAATAAATTCAAAGATCCTTTGCAATGGATGGAAGGCCTGTTAACTAGAGCAAGAATTAAACGAGTTAAAAAGGCTTTTCAAAGCTTAGTCATGGAAGTGCAAGCTAAAGAATGTTTAGTGAAATTAAAGCCCAATCCAAGAATTTTCATATCTTTACAATTTGAAGATAAATTCAGCCAACTTAAAGGCAACAACTTAGACAACAATATGAGCCCAACATTTAATACTCAAGATGCATCTATGGCTGGAGTTTATTTGGTTGGATTACTTAGCTTTTGAGCTAAAGAATCAATTAAGGTCCATTTTATAATTTTTCATGAATTTTTGCACTTTATTTTGTTGTAATAAGTTCATGTCTTTTTAATATTTTCTAAGTCAATCTTTATCATTTTTGGGCTTCCTAAACCATTGTGATGGTTAATGGAACTTATTGAACCATTATGATGGTTAGTGGGAAGTAAAGGCTTAGTGGAAGGCTTAGTAAGAATTCATTTTCTAGTGGGAATTAAATGCTTAGTAGAATGTTTAGAGGGAAGCTTAACCTATAAATAGATAACACTGTGCAATTCAAAGACAAGTTGAATTGGAATGAAATTTGATTTTTCACCTTTTGTGAGAGCTTCCCTTTATTCTTGGGCAAAGAACTAAATATGATCTTATCAAGGCAACTTGTGACAATCAACTCTATGACTTATCACTCATCTTCTTATCTAATTCTTGAGTGTGGCATCAATTTTCTTCCCTAAAAGAAAAATTAAAATCTATTTCATAAGTTTGAATTCTTTAAGGCAATCCAATTTGTTTCTGTGTTCTTATCAACATCAGTGAAAATTTATACCATTAATGAAAAAAATTGACAAAAGGACCAATTTAGTTTAACAGAGACACTTTAAGAAAATAAAGTGAAACTTTTTTAATTTAAGAGATGAAATTGAAACCAAAAAATAAAATGAGAGAGAAAAAGTGTATTTAGCCATAATAATTGTAATTCAATTTGGATGAAGTTAAAGGAATTACTTTTCAAACCTCCCTTTTCACAAACTTCCATATTTTTTTTCTCTTAGAATATCTTTTTTGAAAATAAATTTCTAGAATTAATTTTTGGTATTTGTCACTGAAAATTAACTCCATAATATATAATTCCAAACACTAATTTTTCAAAATTAAAATTTTGACATGTTGAGAAATTTCAAAATTCTTAAAATTTGAACACTATAAAATAGATGGACTTTATATGATATTGCATCTTGTGTACCACCCACACAACCCCCACTGTAACGACCCAGCCGTCACTACTCATCAAAACACTACTATCCTCTTACCACTCATATAAGCATAAATATCAACATATATATAATATATATATTATGCAGTCATCCTGAGAGATCTATCCATCTCTCCTTCAACCAATACCTGTCTTTACAACTAATAAAGAGCAAAAGAACAAGGGAATAACACTAGGCCATATAACAACACCAAATATACAAATACATCAACAAGGGGGGGAAGGGTACAAAACACACTCCCTATGGCTGGTCACACTATACAACTCCATCAAAAGAATACAATAGAATATATATATATAAACAAAACAATGTGTGACTCCTCGAGCCACACCATCTCCAACACGCAGATCCACCTTTAGCTCTGAAAAGTCAGGTCCACTGAAGCATCACCATCTGCTCCCACGGCATAGGACGTGATCATCACAGTCACACCAACACAACAACAACAACAAGACAACCACAACAACAAAACAAAGCAAGAATAAGCTTACTAAAACCACAACATAACATATAGAATTAAAGAAGTCATCCACAATTCTCAACATTCACGTACATATATATAGCATACATATAGCATCCATTCATATGGCAAAGAATTCTCAACTCAAAACCCTACATTACAACAAATCCACCACAACTATGTCAATGCATGATGTCACGATTCTCGAGAGATTTATAACATCTCAGGCGATCAACCAGGTCTTATCCCTTACCATGGCCTATCAAAGCACCATTCAAGGATTGCCAAAACTCTGATCTACAGATAAGCTTAGTGGTTTGTCAGGTAAGTGTATGTGGGTGGTGGCTTACTGTGACACAAGGCCTGCACTACCTTGACCTCCTATGGAATTGCCCATCCACTTATCCTCGAAGGCCCATCATCAGTTGCCCCACGTCTCATCCATCACTAGGTTGGAGGCCTGTCTGAGCCACAACTCTAGTCAACCATCCAACTTACGTGCCTTCCCGCACCATAGCATGAGGTCCATCGTCAGCTACCTCAGCCGCCAACATATGTATGAAATGCATGTATCACAACACAACCAATTTCACCATCCACTATCAATCCAACACCAACGGTTTAATAAATTCAACAACAACAATTCAATAATTTAACGACAACATCATGTAGGCTCAATTCAATACCTCACATGGTCAACAACCACCAATAACCCCATGTAGGCTCAATTCAACACCTAACATGGCAATCAGGTTAGGCCCTATCTAAGAAACCTATACCTATTTAGGGTTTCACCAATAATCCTCTCAATCAACAAGCGGACGTCCTATCTAAGCAATTTCCACTTCGCAACATATTCAACAATCAACCACAATTTGAAAACCAATACCCTCTTTGAAAACCATTTGAAATACCCATCTTATCTTAAATCATACATTTAACATCTTGAAGGACCAAAATTCATATATCTATAATCATTTAGAAGATTGGTAAGTCTTTAGATTCATAAAACCCTTCGGAATAATTCAATTTCTTTAGTTTAAAGAAATCATATTTAAATTGGACAACTTTCCATCATTCCCAAATGGAACTTTTGAAAATGTATAATACCCTTTTTATATATGTATATATATAATAGTTCACATTATGAAGCGAAAACTTTAAAATCTGAAATAACACATTAAGTTTTGAAATAACAAATTAAGTACTATACTAACATATTATCTCTTGTATAACAGATTATATCAGTTTAGGAAAAAGCACCAGAATTCGTTTTCTGGCAAAGATAATCGATTATGGATTTCCATAATCGATTATTTTAGAACCAGTGTCAGGAAAACAATTCCTGAAACCTAGATAATCGATTATGAGTTTCCATAATTGATTATTCCAAAGTTAAAATCACGAAAACAGTTTATGGAACTCCAAATAATCGATTATGAGACTCCCATAATTGATTATCTGTGACAGAGTCGCGAAGAACACCATTTTTTTGCAAAAAAACTCAAACTTCTCAACCAAATAAACCTGGATTTCGACTCATTGAGAGTTTCAACATCATCAATCAACTTTAATAAAGCTCATGTGCATCAGATTGTACAACAAATTCAACATTTCATCACATAATTCATAGATTTCTCATCCAAATCTCATATTTTCCCCTAAAACCCATTTTCATCCAAAACCACCAATATAGCAACATCTACAGAGATTCAACCGTTTCTCAAGCAAGAAATCAACATACTAACAATCACTAACATAGAACAACGAATTTGTAAGCTTCCCTTACCTCTTGGAGCTCCCAAATCTGAGCTTGGGGAAAAGAAAACGTGAGAAAAGCAAACCTTTGAACCAAACTCCATGAAGGCAAGTCAATGACAACTCTCCAACGCCTAGAAATGGGATTCTTCACTAAATTTGGGTCTCACACTTCAAGGATTTCAGCATGGGGTTAGGGAGAAATTGAGGAATGGGAGATGAGAGAGTGAGAGAAAGACAGAAGAATGGGAGAATGAGAGAATGTGAGAGAGAATAGGGGATTGGCACCCTTTTTAACTCTCCTGGGCCTCACTAGGGCTTTGGGTCCACTAAGGCCCATGGCTCGTGTAGTCACTCCCCAAACTCACGACTAGCCCTACTCAACTGTTTTTTTCCTCAATAACTCAAACAAACACCAACAACACTCTCAATTTGGCTCAAGTACATTTTTCCAGTTCCCTAAACTCAAATAGGAATTCTAAGACAACAACATAAAACTAAAACCACACAACAACAATTATCAACAACAATCAACAACAACTTATTTATTCGTCTTAATCACTAAGATCACACATTTTATATGTCCACTTTTAGGTTATTAAAACACTAAATCATACGTTAAGAAAAACACAACCTTACAACCACCATTAACATCAAGTCAATATCCCAAGATCTACAGGGAAGTGAAAAAGTTGAAGAAGCTAGTGGAAAAGTTCAAGAAAGCTTTAGACATGGACAGGTTCAGAAGCTTGAAGTTCTATGGAGAACTTGATAATAGTGTGAGATTGCTTGCAAAATGATTTCCCAATTTTTTAACCGTGACTACCCACTTTTTTTTTGGTAACATCGTAATTAAAGCCATTGGCTTTCTAGTGGAACTCAAGATATTCCCACAAGCTTTAGTCTTTTAAGTCAGTTGTAAGACTAACCTTATTCCAAGGCTTAGTCGTGACCACCCACTTTTAGAAAGAATGAGGATGTCTTAAAAATTATCACTCATAGAATTTAGTTTCTAAATTTTAACACTTTCAAAAGTTAATTTTTGAAATGCAATTATACATTTTAGAAATTAATTTTCAAAACATTAGCTAATTACTAAAATATATTATGAAAATTAGTTTCTCAAAAAAAAAAAAATACTAAATAAATGGAGAGGTGTATAAAAATAAATAAAAGGTGCGAAAAGTAATTCTCTCAATTTAAATATAACATTAACTCCGAAAATATATATTAACTCCAATTCAATGTGATCCAATTAATAGCAATTATATGAATTCGATGATTTAGTTTTATATTTTTATTTTTAATTTAATTAGAAAGAAAATTTTCTCTTCTAATTAAACTTTTTAATTAAAACTTATTGTTATATAAAACACAATGTATATTATGACAAAAAAAATGAGACACAAGAACAACTTAAAATTAATCCAAAACTAATAAACATATAAACACATTGAAATAATAAGATGTATCCCTTAAAAAATAAAAATAAGAAGCGATTCTTAGAATAAAATCATGAAAAAACAATTAACTATATCATTAAGGGTAAGGATGGGGAGTAACTCTTTTAAAGTTATTTTTGGATTGACTTGATCCCTCCTCAGACAAACATATACATACGTACATACATACATACATATATACATACATATATAGGGAATGTATCAAGTGAGAGGACCTTTTTTATTGAGAGTGAGAGGAATGTTATTAACCATTAGATCTTGTCATGAATAGTCAAGATTAAAACATACAAAGTCATGTAAGTTTTTTAAAAAATCACATGGCTTTCTAAGTGGTCATATGACATTAAATCTTGACCCTCCATGTATGGTTGTATGGCCAAGATTAGCTCCTCTTACTCTTATATAAAAATGACCCTCTCACTAGATATGTCCCCTACATATACATACACACACACACACCCACACACACACACACACATATATATGTGTGGTGTGGGTGTGTGTGTGTTGTGTGGGGTGTGTGTGTATGTATATGTATGTATAGATAGATAGATAGAGATTTGCTAACGTATACTCACTTGACTTTTAGTTGGAATATGTTAATTTAAGGATTACTGTAACGACCCGCTGTCGCTACATGACAACATTTCTACTTTTAATCTTGGAAGGCTTATATTAATAAAGATATAGGATTTAGTTATTACAAAAATATGCCGTTATTTTTGCCTTTTTCTACTTTATAGATAATAATAGAGAAAACTATCCATTCCAACAAAAATAATTACAACAATGGATATATCAAGAAATCAAAAGAAATACAAATATCAACATTAATAACATCTTTACATCAACAGGTGAGGGATACAAAACTCACTCCCTGTAGTTGGTCACCCTATACATCATGTTAAAAGAAAATAACAACATAAAGGAATATCAATTCCTCTAAGGAAGAGAATAAGAATGAATCCTCTATACTTGTTGCATCTCGCCACTGGTTAGAGTGAAGCATCATCGTCAACCAAGAGAAGCTAA
>QUWT01000760.1:0-21272 GCA_004329165.1 Spatholobus suberectus
CACGCAGGTCCTCGTCTGTGAGATCATCGCACACGGTCGAACTCCTTCTCCGCTCTTGCATGCGCCTTCTCTCCCACGCAATGTCTCTCGGCTTCTCGCACATCGATAACTGCTTAGACAACCTCTTCTGTTGTTCCACAACGGTGGCGCCAGCGGCATGTGCTGCAACTCCTCGTCTGACTCGCTTGGCGATGATGATGGAGGAGAAGAAGAAGACGACACCGTATCATGATGCTGTTTTCGTTTTTGCTTTTGCTTTTCGTCGCTCATAGCTACGACACGTGGCGGCGGAGGCGGCAAGGGAGAACCACCTTGCGTTGCCTCGCCGTGAAGGGTTGATGAATTAGGGTGGATAATTAAAGAATTGAAAGTAAAGCGGAATAAGGAAAAGGGAGGGGATAGTGTGTTCTAATATTGGCGGGTTTTGAGGTTGGCTTTGAGATTCCACCGTCCATTTGTAACCGTCAGCAGCAACATTTTAGGAGGAAGGTGAGCAATATTTAGTTGTATGTTGTGCTTGATTGGGGGTGCAGCTACATTCGTTTCAAATCTTTGGGATATACGTACCAAGGCACGGGGCTTTGCATTTCCTCCATTCCACTCGTGCGTAATCGTGTTCCAACTGACTCAGTGCCTCTGACGTGTCCTTGCCTCAAAGTGTAAAAGTTTCGTCCTATCACTTTGTTCGCTCATTTTAACTTTTAAGCGCAACAAGCTATCACTAACATGCAACAGCAGCACGTAGGTAAACATACCCCACTTGGCGCATGGAATCAAGTGGGCCTGCTTGTAATTACTGTTTAGATTTTAGAATTGGAGTTGGACCTCGTATTTCCAAATTCTATGTTCGGAATGGCATGTAAAATTAGAAGAAAAAACTTAGGTGTGATTTCTTGGGTACTTTTTGCTGTTTTTCAATTAAAATTGGAGTTTTATCTTGGTAATTTGCATTGGTCTTTAATGTGTGTAGATTATCGATAAAACTCTAATTTTAATTAGAAAACAATACTAAAAGCACTTAAAAAACTGCACCTAAGTTTTGTCCAAATTAAAATTAGAAAAAAGAAAAAAAACATACATGTCATTCTGATTTTGAATTGAGTAGCCCCATTTTGTAAGACACTATCATAATAGTATCTGACATTAAAAAAAAATCAAAAAATCCTCGCTTTAAATTTCATTAGTCATTTTGGTCTCCATCATAAGTTAAATAGTGACGTGGCACATTTTGTGCCACATTGGCAGCCACGTGCCATGCCACGTAAATGTACAATAAACGACACATCATAGGAACCAAAATGACAGTGAAGTGCATGACAAAATGACAGTAAAGGACAATCGAAAAATTACTATCATTCTAGTCCTGATAACTATAACTTACTATCATTTTAGTCCCAAAATTTTACAACTTACTATTATTTAGTCCTTGACATTTACAATTTACTATTATAGTCTCTAAATTTTGCAACTTACTCTCAATTTATTCCCTAGATTATATACATGACAAGAAAATACCATTGTGTAATTATACCAGCATGAGAATAAATTATACCAAAATGAAACAAATAAACCAATAAAACATGACAAAGAACAAAATAAAACAAAGAAAAATAGGAGAAGAGGGAGAAAGAAGAGAGGAGGAGTAGAAGGACATACCAACAAAAAGGAGGGAGGAGAGAGAGATAGACGTCAGATAGGAAAAAGATCATCTTTTTTTTAAATTTCTATTTTTAAGATTGTGAAAAAAAAAAAAAATCAAACAAATCTTTCTTATATTCTTTCACAACTCAAAAATTATTATTCATGAAACAAAATTAAAATAAAAATTTTATAATTATCAATAAAAAAACTTGGAAAAAAAATAAATAGGATAGCTATATAATATAATACATGTCATTTTTTTCAATATCACAAAAATAGAGACAAACCAAAACCATTATTTTGTTTCTTTCTATATAAAAACATGCGAGTAATTTATGTAACACCCCTACTTTTATATATTAAATTATTCTATATGTTTAAAAATTATTTTTAAGTTATCAATGTATTTAGAACAATTAATAATAATTTTAGAAATTTTTCTAGAATTTATTGAGATATTTTTTGTAAAATGACAAAAATATCCCTGGTTAACTATAGAAACCAACCAGAGACTTTTTAACTTCAAATATTTTGAAAATTTATATTAAGCATCTCTCATTATAAAAACTTTATTTTGAAAGAAAATTAGTGAAAAATATAACAATCCTATTTCAATTCTTCCACTATTTTTTTTAATATTTGACAATGCAATTCTGAAAAATCGGAAAGGAATTTCAAATTCTGACTCCAACCATTTTGCTCAAAATTTTAAGAGCTATTTAATCATTATTTTTAATAATTTTTCCAAGGCAGAGCCCGAAAAAATTAGAAAATAACAATTTTGTCCTTATTTCTCAACATTAAGGACTGACATGAGAAAAAGATTCAATTGACATTAAAATGTAAATTTGAGTTTGGAATTATATCATATACATTAAAATAAAATTTTGAAATTTTTTTTGGGAATTTTCTGGAATTCCTATGTAAAATGACCAAAATGCCCCTAAATGTCTAATAAGTCAGCCAATACTGGTTTGACATCCAAAAAGGGTGAAAATGGTAATTTTAGTTTATTTACGGGTAAAATATTTAATTTTAGAATTTTTATAAAAATTTTGGTATTTATTGAATTAAAATGGATTTTCTATGAATTTTCTAGCTTAAAAATACAAAATAAATACATATAATTTGAAATAAATTAATAAAATTAAAATTAATTATTATAATTTTATTTTTGATGAAAATTAATGTATTTGTCCAGTTTTAAATTTAATTGCATTTTTTTGATATTAAAAGCTAATTTTTCAAGTTTAGGCATTTTTATCGGTACCGATTAATTCACCTACAGATCAAAATTGGCACATGGGAGCTTGGAAAAGCTGGTGGAGCACGTCCCCAAGCCTAGGAGAGGTGATTAAACACCCTAAATGTGTGTATGTGTCCCTAAGTGTGCATATTTGTCTCTAAACTTAAATTAAAAACAAATTTAAAACTTGATTTATTGCATAATTGCTTATGTCATTGGTGGACACCTAAGGACTTGTTTGGATGAATTTTTCTAAAAGAACTTATAGAAAAAGAGCTTATTTAGAAGCTCTTTTATGAAAAGATCTTTTTAAATAAGCTAATATTGTGTTTGGATAATACATTCTTAAGTGCTTATTCAAAATGATAACTATTTGAGAAGCTAAAAATTTTAGCTTCACCATAAGCTCTACTGGGAGCTTTTACTTTTCTAAAAGCTAAAAAAAATATATACATCCAAACACCCATTTTTACATAACAAAATGCTTATTCCAAAATATAAGCTTTCAAAAGATCTTTTAATATGTATCCAAACAGGCCCTAAGACCCCTTCTTCTTCTATAAATAGCCCCTTCCACCTTCAAATTTTCAGCATCTCCTCTTCCTCTCCCAAGCTAGAGAGCTTCTCTTTCTAAAGTTTTTGTCTCTAAAATATTTTTATCTAGTTTTTATGTTAAAATTTTGCTAGTTTTCAACTAATAGAATTTCTCCTCCTAAAAGCTTTGCACCAACAATTCATCCTCTTCATCAACTATCTTAGAGGTAATGGGGGCAGTAGGGTTGGTTCTAAATTATCGTCATTTTGCATGTTGATAGGAAGGGTTTTCTCCTAAACCCATTTAGGATTAAGTTTTATTATTGTTATTATTGTTTAATGTTAAACTTTAATTTTTACAAAGTTGTTACTCTGCACAAATTTAGATTATTAAATCACAATTACTAAATTGTTACCCTGCTCAAATTTAAATTATTAAATTTTACTTGCTAAGTTGTTACTCTGTTCAATTTTAAAAATTAAAATGCATTTGCTAAGCTATTACTTTGCTCAAATTTAGAAAATCAAAATGCATTTATATAAGTACTAAATTGTTATTCCGTTCGTTAAAATTTTGGTATTATACAATTTCTGCAAAATAAGGCAGAAATGTTGATTGTACTGACGTTCAAATTAAATGAGACTAAGGAAACCTCTGCTTGAGAGAGTTAGAAATTGATAGTTTAGTGAATAATGAAAAGCGAGTGGCATGCAGTGGCATGGCACCTTGCTGGGAAAACTACAGTTTGGTACGCTGAGGAATGAAAGGCAAGGACCCACTTGTGGAGGTCTTAGGGGTAAGCATCGAGTGGTGAAGGTCCTAATGATCAGGGTAGCGCCCTTGAGCCGAGATATTTGCTTGACCAAACTCGATAACCCCGACAACTGCTCAGCATTTTAGGATTGGTTTGAGAGTATATCTCTATAAATGGATATCCTAACTGTTATTTTCCTCAATGATAATGAGGACTATACCACATGATGATGTTGAGAGAGAGATATGTACTCCCAGCCACTTCCCAGGTTCTGTTGAGAACTATTACTCCCTAATGGGAAGTATAGATCCATACCTAGTCAAGGGTAGTCTGATACAACTTAGAATGAACCTTAGGATTCCTTTTGTTGTCAGTTGTGTTTTATCTTTGTTTTATGGTAGATTTCTTACCATACATGTAAAAGTGATTTTAGAACAAAACACCTCACTCCATTATTATCTTCTATGTATGATTGATCGTGATTATTGAAAACGACATTAACGCCTTGTGATGCTGAGTACGAGTTAGAGGACATCCCACGGGGGAGGACCTAAAGACCTATAGTATTTCTTTTTGTATGAGGGATAGAGTAGATGAACACTACTCTGTATAGGATCTTTTCAATGTACATATTGGGTTAGATAGTGTCTATCTTTTTATGTATTTTTTTAGTTTTCAGTATCATCAAACCATGATGTATAGTTTTATGATATATGTATATACAGGTTTATTTCATCTTTTACTACCATTTCCAAATTCTGTTAAGTTTGGAATTTCTTTTAAAAATGGGAAAAAATTTACACGTATTTTTTTATTTACTTAAATTTAATAACTAAATTAATATGAACCGTATTAATATGAATGAGTGTTACAATTTATACCAAAACGCTACATATACTACTTTTTATTAATTTTATAATGATAATATTAATTATTATTATTGTTGTTGTTGTTGTTGTTATTGTAGTGTGTTTGAATATCAGCTGAAAACTTTAAAAATATAATTTATGTAAAAATCATGAGAATAAACTTTCACCCCAGATATAATTTGGAGCTTTTCTAATGGAGAATCCAACACACTATTAGTATCTAATAAAATTGGATTAGGGATTTGAACACGTGAAAAGTAGTTGTAGAAGGATAGGTGGTAATATATATCTCCATTTTAATTTCATGCTCTATTAGTCTAAGATAACCTTGTATCACTAAAAAGTAAAAGAAAAAGGAAATTTGATTTGATTTTTATTTTCTTTCTT
The DNA here is from genome assembly GCA_004329165.1 of Spatholobus suberectus. Taxonomy (NCBI): domain Eukaryota; kingdom Viridiplantae; phylum Streptophyta; class Magnoliopsida; order Fabales; family Fabaceae; genus Spatholobus; species Spatholobus suberectus. Next base: position 5,433 of record QUWT01000760.1, read on the forward strand.
GGTTTTTTTTACAAATAATTATAAAGTTTTTATTTTATTTTGTTTCATGAATCATGATTTTTGAATTTTGAAAGAAATGACAAGAAAATATTTGTTTGATTTTCTATTTTTTTCTCAATCTTAAAAAATATAAAAAATATATATAATAAGATGATTTTTTTTTAACTATAAGTAAAAATAGTTTAACCAAAAACAAAACAATCTAATACTAAATGATTGGTGAATAGCATTCATATAGAGTCTATATTAAAATAAATTTTATATTAGAAAAGGACATGCCCTTGCGAAGATTTATAATGAAATTTACATATTGTCTACCAACAAGAAAATTTGAGAATCGAACTCAAGTCCACAACTAGTGTAAGTAGAAGACTCAATCGGATGTGCCATTAAAGGTTGTCAGTCAGGTTCTCCAACGAAGATTAGTCATCGATAAAGCCAATGGATAGTTTGCACCTATAACATGGTTATCGAAAAATATTAAAGCAAATTAACATTGATAATAAATAATCTTGTAGTACATATATATAATGATCAATAATTTTTGTTTGTATATCATCATAATAAACTAAAATAATAATTTATTCTTATATAAATATTTTAATAAGTGTATTGTTATTTTTAGATTTGCACATAAATTATGTTTTTATGTCATTATGTTTTGTTTGGTTTATTCATTTCATTGTGGTGTAAGTATTCTCATGTTGGTATAATTACGAATGCTTGAGACTATAATGATAGTAAGTTGTAAAATTTAGAGACTAAAATGACAGTAAGTTGTAAAATTTAAGGACTACAATGATAGTAAGTTGTAAATGTTAGGTACTAATATGACAGTAATTTTTGATTGTCCTTTATGTCATTTTGTCATGTACTTCATTGTCATTTCATTCTCTGATGACGAGTCATTTACTTTACATTCACGTGGCATGTCATGTGGCACAATACATGTAACATCACTAATTAACTAACAGCCTTAACGTCTAGATGACGGTAAGAACCAAAATGAATACAAAATTTAAAGTGAGGGATTTATTGGCCATTTTTTTTAATGTTAAGGACTATTATGACAACGCCGTATAAAGTCAGGGACGAAATTGATAGTTTACTCATTTGGAATTTATAAGAACGGGATTAACTTATTTTGAATTTTATATGTACACACTCCATAATGTCTTCATAATATTCACTATTTTGTATTCATTTAATACATGACTTCTAGATAAATTGCCAATAATTATTTAAACGTTTAACTAAAATTATTTTATTGGAAAAATAATAAATTTTATAAATATATCAAAATATACAAAAATTATACATATTAATTGTTGTCTATAACAAATAAATAAAATAGTATATCATGATTTTAATCAAACAGATTATCCTATCTTTAATACCATAATAAATAACAATATACTATATCTTAAAATTAAGAGAGAGAAAATTTAAACAATATAGACTATGATGCCTTTATCAAATTTAACATAAATTTGGTCTTCCTTGTTAAACCTTATCACCTTTAATTAAATATTTTTATTTTAAATTTCATTTCGTAATGCATTTATATTTTATTTTATTTTGGTAAAAGAAGCCAAACAAGAACAAACATTTATATTTTATTAACTGAAGAGAAAAATATAAAGTAATATTTTTAGTCACATAGCTGGCAACAATTCATTTAAATCTTTACAATTATTTATTGCTCAAAATATAATGAATTTTGAGAGGCATAGCCATTTTCCTATTAGAACCAGTGCCGCCATTACCTATTCCTTTTTGGTATACAATGATGACAACGAGCTTTAAACCTAAACTTATTATAAATTGTCCACTTTCACTCTCTCTACACCATTGGTTTACTTTCTTATTGGCCCTTAATTTTATAAATCTTCTTCGCACATACCTAAATCACACAAGGCTTGTTTTTACCATTTTTCAATAATAGGTGCTAGTTACCCCAACTTTTTCTCTAATGCACCTTTTTTTTTTTTCTACGTGTGGGAAAAAAATTGGTTCCTCCTTGCTCCTTTTATTAAAATTATGACATCTATATATGTATGATTATTTTTACTTGTTAACAAAAAAATTACATAAAAATGAAAGAGAAATGTCAAATTTTTTCATAGCCTCTTTCTCCATAGATATGTTTGATTCAATTTTTTTACTTAAAAACTATTTTGAAATTAAAATTCAAAATAAAATTTTAAAGTAAAAAAATAATACTTTTGATTTCTTTTAACTTAAAAAGATTATTTGAGAAAGAGGGAAAAGAAAAGGAGAGTGTGAGAGAGCTAGTTCAAACAGTCAAAGAGAGAGACAAAGGAAAGAGAGGGGAGAGAGAAAGAGCAAGGGGTGGGGGGAGAGTGGGGAGAAAAAGAGAAGAGAAATCGACTTAAAAAAAAAACTCATTCATTTATTTTTTTAAATTACTTATTTTCTTTTTCTTTTATAAACTAAAGTGTTTAATTTTTTGTTGTCCAACTTCATGTATGCTTGGATTTCAGTTGCGAGAGTTTGAAAGTACTTTTACTCCCAAAGCACCAATTTCAAACATGTTTGGATTTGGCCACCTATAACTTACTTTTATCCCAATAAACTTACTTTGCTATTATGTTTGGTTACTCTTCAAAGTACTTTGCTTACCTAAGTTTGCTAGTAAACTGAGTTTCAACTCAAAGAAACATCAAGGTTGCTTTTAACGTAAAAGTACTTTTGATTTATATTTTTACATGAACAACATGAAGTATAAGTACTTTTGATTACTATTATCCAAACAAATTTTATTTTATTAATGTACTTTTGAATAAAAAATATTTAAACATAAATCATGCTATAATAAACTCATTTTTTTATTAAACTTAAATTTACAACATATTTTTGATTTTGTTTGTTTAATCCAAACATGTAGTTTTTCCTTCTTCATTTTACGTATAGCTATCAAGTGAGTCAACTCGACTCCCTTGCATTGGCTCATCTTGGGTTAATAAAAAAGTGAGCCAACCTAACTTGGCTCACTTTTTTGGTGAGTCAAAAAATGTTCAACCCCACTCAAACTACCATGAGTTGGTGGGTTATACGTGTTAGCTCATTTAAAATTAAAAATTAAAAATTTTAAAAAAATGTATATAAGTAAAAAAGTATCAAAAAATATACAAAAGTAAAATTAAGGTAATAAAAACTTTGAGGCTCTAAATGAAATGAATCATCAATAGATTTATTACATTGTATCTCACCATTTTATATATATTAATGATTTGGAAAGTCATATCCACATTCCAATTCTATATCTATACATAAAAGATAAGTTAGTGTACTACTATCCTTTATTATGATTAGAATATAATTAAATAATTGGGTTTACATGTTACTTACTTTAATTACTAGTAAGTTAGTATAATAAGTTACAATTAAAAAACAAAAATCAACCCCTGAACCAACCTAACTTACCACGAGTTCAATCCGAGTAGCCACGAGTCAAGTGAGCCGAGTCAAGTTTGACCCACAAGTGAGCCAAATTTTACAAACTAACCCGACTCGAACCTGTGGTGAACCAGGGTGGCCCATGGGACATGGCCCATATTAACAAACTAAAATTTTATGTATTGAAATTTTCAAAAGTACTTTCTAACTTTTATCTAAACATAACCTTCATCTTTTAAAAAGAGAAATATTACAAAAAAAAAAATTACAAGTAAATACTATCTATCTATATATATGTGGGTGTATATCATAGTTTAACTACAATAAGGTGTTAATTTATTTTAAAACAGGTCATCCGTGAATAAAAGAGCACCACAATAAGTAAATATGTAATTCATTACTCACTAGGATTAAATAATAAATATATTAATTTAAAAATATTAAATCAATAAAAATGAAATAAAATGACTAAAATCAACACATAATTTGTTTATGTCAAGCATATTAAAAGAGTCCTCAAGAAACCAAATCATTTTTTTCTGCTTGATTTAACATAAAGCAGGGCCATGCTTATTTATTGAGTGTTGTTGGTCCTATCCTAAGGAGTCCTTAATAAATTGGTCAACTTGAATGTAATTGACGTAGGGTTAAAGGTCCACCCATCCAAACCATACGGTCTATAACTTTAATTTCATTTCCTTGCCTCAAGCCCTCAAGTCTCTTCCTATTTTTTTATCATGAAATTCTCTCTCACGGCAAATTAGTTAAATTCTTCTTCTCTCATGATTTAGGTCATTGTCTGGGCCCCATGATTTCACATAACCAACTTGTTTGCGGTTGCTGCAAACGGTATATAATTCCACCTTGGCAGCAAATAGCGATACTATAGTTGGGTATATACTAGATCGTAACCCATGGCCAACTCTTGGACGCTACAGATTATTTTTATGGTATTTTTAGGGGTGTTGTAAATGAACTGAACTATTCATAAACTATTTAAATTGACTAGTAAACTGTTCGTTTGTTTAATTAAATAAACAAACTCAAACTTGAAATTTAACTTAGTTATTTAAATGAGTCAAGTCCAAGTTTTACAAGCTCGATATTAACGACTCATGAATAGTTCATTTATTTAAATTGATGATAGAGAAATTCTATCATTCGTTATTTATATATTCATTATGGAAATATGTAAAACTTTGTTGAGAGTATTAAAATTAATTTTGAACTTTCTTTTTTTAGTAGTCAAGAAGCTATGAATTATTTATGCTTAAATATGTTTTTAGTCCTTCAAATTTAGGGTAAGTTTGTTTTTGGTCTCCGAAATTTAAAATTAATCTTTTTAGTTCCTGTAATTTGAAAAAAAAAAACATGTTTAATTTCTCTGTTCAAACGTCATTATTGAATCTGGCACACAAAACTTCATGCTATTGAATTTGTCACACAAAAACCTACCTATTAGTGTTTTTGTTAGTGAAAACATCACACTAAACTCAGCTGATGTTGCACAGCTGCTCAATCTGTCCTTCTCAATGATGTTGTAAGTGGTCTTGAGTTACTAAAACAGTTTTTTTTTTTAAATTACAAGAACAAAAAAGATCAATTGTAAATTTGGAGGACCAAAAACAAACTTACTCTAAATTTGAGGGACTAAAACATATCTAAGCCAATTATTTATTTACTGGATTATGAAAATGAAATAGTCTAAAATATTCGAATTTCACATGCCACATGTTGAGCATATATTTTTATTTATAGATTATCATATAATATTAAAATGCTTAATAAATACTAAATTGATAAAGTTAAAATAAATTTAAGAATTTTTTTTATAAAAACAAAAAATTAAGTTATAACGACTTAAACAAGCCAAGCACAAGCTTTATATTTTTTAAACAAGTCAAACTCAAGCTTTCATTTAGGCTCATTTAAATAAATAAATGAGCCAAGCTTGAGCAACCAATTTTTTCACAAGCCAAACCTAAACTTTAAGGGTATGTTTGGTCTAGCTTTTTTTTTTTTTTTTAACTTAAAAACTACTTCTAAGTTAAAGCTAAAAATAAGAACTTAAAAAAAAGTAAAAGTTGTTTGTCAAATTTCATTTTTTTAACTTAAAAGCTCCTTTTAAACTAAAAGTTGTTTGGTAATTTTTTAAAAAAAATTTAGTTTTATTTAAAATTAGTTATCTCTTCTAATGAAAAAAATATATTTATAAAATAAAAAATGTTGTGTAAAATTAATTTAATTTACATAAATTATGTAATGATAAAATAAATAAAAACATATAAGGTACAATATTTAAAACTTTTAATTTTAAAACATGTCAAAAATTATTTAAATAGAATTTTATTTTAAGAATGATTTAAAAATATATATAATTAAATAAATTAAAATTTTTAAAAATTGTAGTTCATTTAAAATTAGTTATCTCATCTAAAAAAACATTTATATAATAAAAAATGTTGTGTAAAATGAATTTAATTTACATAATTAATGATAATAAAAAAAAAAAAAACATAGAGTACAAATATTTAAAATTTTGATTTTAAAAAATGTCAAAAATTATTTAATTAATAAAATTTTATTTTAAGAATGATTTAAAAATATAATATTAATTAATAAATTTAAAATTTTTAAAAATTGTAGGTTCATTTAAAATTAGTTATCTCATCTAATAAAAAACAGTTATAAAATAAAAAATGTTGTGTAAATTAATTACTTTACATAACATTATGTAATGATAATTAAAATAAATAAAAACATATAAAGTACAAATATTTAAAATTTTTAATTTTAAAATGTCAAAAATTACTTAATTAAAAAATTTTATTTTAGTAATGATTTCAAATATATATGTATAATATTAAATAAATAAATTTAAATATTAATTACAAATGATTAAAATATTTAAATTATTATATATGTTCAATAATATTTTTAAATATATAAAAAAACAAGTTTATTGTTCAAGAGAAAAAAAACTTAACCGAAATAGAGAATCAGCTTTATTAATTAAAAGCACCAAAAACTTTCTTTTGTTTTAAAAATTTTCAGAAACCCCTGAACCTTACGCTCCAGTAGTGTGCATGAACTAAAAAAAATAGTATGAAAAATAAAGAAATCCAAAAAAGAGAGGAATTAAGAGGGATATGACTTATGAGACTCGAACAGGAGGCCAGGCAGAAGAAAAAGCTCCGCACAATAGAGAATAAGCTATTTCAAGGAGCTTTTTTATAGCTCCTTTTCTTCTTAGATTTATACTATAGAATAAGGTCTTTATAATTTTAAGAACTTTATATAAATACTCTTTGGCGCAGCTTTTCTTTTTAAGGAAAAAAAAAAAACTAAAAATAAGCCGGGCCAATACTACCTACGTGTTTTGGTTTGACTCAACTCGTTTACACTCTTAGATATTTTGTCTATAAAAAGATAGTTTGCATAGAGATGTGTATCCAATATAAACTTAAGTTAATTTTTGCTATTAAAAAAAATATAAATTGATTGCCATTGGTATACCATGGTTTCAAACACAACATTCTCACTCCATTGGAGATATACATAATACACAGTATATTTTATGATGCTCAAATATTGTTGCACAATAATTCAAATGTTGTAACTAATATTTTTACTTGATAATTTAAAGGTGTGAAAAGGGAAAACATCAGTTTGAGATCATATGCATGTAAATGACCTTATTCTTACCATTGTAGGCATTGCAGTTTGCAGGCTACAATTAATCCAGAATCCGTTGATTGTGCCGAGGGAGATGGCTGCAGAGCATTTTGAAGATAAGGGTTAGTGGGGATTTGAGTTCGCCCTTCGATCCAATATTTTTAAAATCGGACCGGTCATTGAACCGGTCAAAACATTGGTTTAAGGTTTAATAGTTCAACTGTGGTCAACTGGTATTAATAAAATAATAATAATAATAATAATAATACATAAATAATATTAAAAAAAACATAATATCATAACTTTATAATACTAAAATAAAACATAATTTTATAGGTTATTTACATTTACAATACTTACAAAAGTACAAATCAAATGTCATGATACTTAAGTATAAGTTTAACTATACACATCAACATTTATTAATAAATGAAGTTTATATTTAAAATAAAAAAGAAAATGATAAATATTTTAGGTTGGTTTTTATTTTTTTAAAGAAAAAAATAAAAATAATGTTATATTAAGCATTTTTTATTGACCGGCTGTGAACCGGTTTTGACCGATTTTTCGGTTCTTTAACCGGTTTTTTTTTTCAAGCCGATTCTGTGATTTATTGGAATCGGTCAAGTGACTGGTTTACTGGTTTTTTTGGTTCTGACCGGCCGGTCTGGTCCGATTTTCAAACAATGCTTCAATCTATGGTTTATAATGTTGGAGACTGAAGCCTCATATCATATGATATAGAGAAAAGTAAAGTGTTTATAAATGGGGCGGTTGTGTCTAAAGAATGTCTAGAAATTTTTGGACCAACTCCCATATTTTATACAACCTACTAGAAAAATCTAAGCTCCTCACATTTGGCCCATGCATAAAATCCAAAATTTAGTTTTGATTAATTCCTGTTTCTATTTTATTGTTATCAATGTAATATTAAGGTTTGATTGCATTTCAAGTATTGTGGTTGTTCAATTTTGATCTCTCATTTTAATTATGCCAGTTGGATCCCTCAAGCTTTCTGTATTTATAATTAGGTCCCTTCATTCTAATTTTATCCAATATTTAAGTCTTTAATTTAATTATAATGGAAGGCAATCTTTGCATTATTCATTTTTGTCATAAAAATGATAATTTACTTGCAAGCATCTTTAACACAACAATTAGTCAACGAACTTTTTTGGTCATTTAGTTCAAATATTCTGTATTTTTTAGTTAGTGCACTTATTTATTGTCATATCATATTCAGTTTGTCATGTTAATGAATTCTGTTAAATATTGGATGAAATTAGATGAAGAGACTTGATTGTAAATGAAAAAAAATTAAGAGACCCAATTAGCATAATTAGAACGTAAGAAATTAATTATACAATTATGATATTTGAGAGACTAAAATGCAATTAACTTATTTTTAATAATATTTTTTATTTAGTCTTCTAATAACTTATATACTCATTTATAACGTGGTAGTGTTTCTCTCATCTAATCAATATTAAAATAAGTCTACGTTACCTTATATTTAACCTCATATTTGGTGTAATTTGCTATTAGAAACTCCCCTTGCGCGTCGCATTTTCAAAACTGCATTATTGTTAAAGTCGTGGCATGTGAGAATTATTAGGTACTTCAAAATCATTATGTGTCTACAGTTACATTACACATATTTAAGTTTTATAATTTATGAAAAAAAATTAATAAAATTTAATTATGCATCACGTAAAGTTTAATGTCATATTACTTAATAATTTCTCGTGGCATCTTATTTTGTTTTTTTTTTTCGATCCAATGTCAGCGGGAAATGACAGATTGTCACTCCCTAAATTCTATGGGAATGGAATGTGTTAAATATAGCTTATTCGGCTCGCCGGTTTCGGATTCAAAGAATGTTTTGTAACTCGTAACAAATCAATTCAATCAATTACGATTCTCACTCCCTATCGTCAGTTCCCAACTGCCTAAACTCTCAGCCATGGAGCGTTAACGTTCATCAAAGATGGAAGAACAAAAAACTTCCAAAATCCGAAATCAGAACAAAGAGCAAAGCATAATAACTCCTCATAGTACCCAAAAAAAGAAGAAGAAGAAAACAATAATTAAAATAATAAAATAATAAATCCAGCCTTGTCCTCTTGCCTGGGTTTGGTCCGGTCCCACCAATCCAGGTAGGTTGTTTTACACCTGCAATGAGCGATCGATGCTGATGATGGCCTAGAGTTGCAACAACCGTTTCCATCACAATAGCACAAACACAAATCCAAAAACCGTTTTTTGTTTCTGGCGTACAGGAAACCGAAAAAAAAGAAGAAAAAAACCCCTTTAATCATTCTTGTCTCGTAACCCATCACCCCAACCCGCATATCTTTTTCCTGTACGCCTCGTCGCATCTTGTTCATTTTCTTCGTTCAACAATGCACACCCGCGTGTGTCTCTTGCTGGCGATTTGTTTCCCAGTTTTGTTAAACGCCGCGCCCCCCGACAAAGGTGTGGCGGCGGCGAGTCCTTGATGTTGGGGTGTGGGTTGGGCGAAGGTGGTGGCAAAGACAGCGACGGAAGACAATGGACCCCCGACAACAAGTACCTCTCAGGAGGCAATTCCGTGACATCCAAAGCCTCTTTTCAAGACCCTTCGCTGTTATCCGAGGTTCCATACATGACGTCACGAGTTTTCACCTCCGAAGCAACCTACAAGTTCCCCGTTCAATCCAACAAACGTTACTGGCTCAGACTCCATTTCTACCCCTCCGTCTACGGCACCTTCGACCCCTCCAACTCATATTTCTCCGTCACAGCAACGACGGCGTCACGCTTCTTTCCAATTTCAGCGCCTCAGTAACATGCCAGGCCCTCTCACAAGCCTACCTCGACAGAGAGTACTCCCTCGCGCCTTTGAATTCGGACACTCTCACCGTTACCTTCAAGCCTTCCGAGAAACAAAACGGGGCTTTTTCTTTTGTCAACGGGATTCAGCTCATCGAAATGCCCGAGTTGTTGAGTTCGGCTCTTTTGGTGGGGTACGCTGACCAAACCATGGATGCCAAGAGTTTGCATTTTCAGACAATGTTCAGGTTAAACGTTGGTGGACAATACATTTCTCCAGCACAAGATTCTGGCCTGACAAGAATGTGGTACGATGACACACCTTATCTATATGGTGCAGCCACAGGTGTGACCAACCAAGCTGCAAAGGATGTCAAAATTGACTACAAAACCATGCCACAGTACATTGCTCCTACCGACGTGTACTCCACTTCGCGATCCATGGGCAACAATAAGGATTTCAACATGGGATTCAATCTCACGTGGGTCTTCCAGTCGATCCAAATTCCATGTACCTTACCAGGTTTCATTTCTGTGACTATTACTATTCCAAAGTGAACGAGATTGTTTTCAAATCTTCATCAACAACCAAACCGCGGAGACTGAAGCTGATGTGATTGGGTGGGCAGGAGGTAAAGGAGTGCCAACTTACAAGGATTTTGTAATATTTTGTGAAAGATGAGCCAGGTGATGATCAACTCTGGGTTGCTTTGCACCCTACACCTGACACCAAGCCCGAATATTATGATGCAATACTCAACGGGGTTGAGGTATTCAAGCTCAATGACACAGACCTGTCTGGCCCCAATCCTCAACCTTCTGACATGCTGGTTTAAACACGAGGAGAAGGCAAAGACTTTCCAGAACAAACACGACAGTGAAAAGACTTTTGTTATTGGCAGTGCTGCTGGGGGTGCTGCAGGTTTTGCCTTGGTGGCTGCAATAATTGTTGTTGTTCATCACAAAAAGAAGAAGAGAGCTCCGGGATCATACAGCGCATCAAGCTGGCTACCTATTTATGGGAATTCGCACACAGCAGGCACCAAATCCTCAGGGTCAGGGAAGAGTGTAGGCAGTGGCAACTTAGCCATGGCTCAAGGACTGTGCCGCTATTTCTCCTTACAGGAGATGAAGCAAGCGACCAAAAATTTCGATGAGCCCATGTGATAGGGGTGGGAGGGTTTGGAAAGGTTTATAAGGGTGTTATTGACAATGGGTTCAAGGTAGCAATCAAAAGATCGAACCCGCAATCAGAACAAGGAGTGAACGAGTTCCAGACTGAGATTGAGATTGCTGTCCAAGTTGAGACACAAGCATTTGGTGTCCTTGATTGGTTTTTGCGAGGAGGATGGTGAGATGTGTCTGGTTATGACTACATGGCTCGTGGCACCATGAGGGAGCACCTTTACAAGGGCAACAAGCCATTGGACACTCTATCATGGAAGCAAAGGTTGGAGATCTGCATTGGAGCCGCGAGAGGCCTTCACTACCTTCACACGGGGGCAAAATACACCATCATTCATAGAGATGTCAAAAACAACCAACATTCTCCTCGATGAAAACTGGGTTGCCAAGGTTTCAGATTTTGGATTGTCTAAAACAGGTCCAAACATGAACAATGGTCATGTTAGTACTGTGGTGAAGGGTAGCTTTGGATACTTGGATCCTGAGTATTTCAGGAGGCAACAGTTGACCGAGAAGTCTGATGTGTACTCATTTGGGGTTGTCCTCTTTGAGGCCCTTTGTGCGAGGCCTGCTCTCATCCTAGTCTTCCAAAGGAACAGGTAAGCCTTGCGGAATGGGCATTGTACAACAAAAGAACGGAACACTTGAGGACATCATTGACCCCAATATCAAAGGACAGATCAACCCTGAAAGCTTGAACAAGTTTGCTGACGCGGCTGAGAAGTGTGTGTCTGATCTTGGATTTGATCGCCCCTCCATGAATGATCTGTTGTGGAATCTCGAATTTGCTCTCAGCTTGGAACAAAACCCCGATGGTTCAACTCACGCTCCACCTCTTGACGAAGGTGAGTTTGAAGAAGTAAGCTTGGAAAACAATGACATGGCAGCTCACTACAAAAACCTTAGCCTTGGAAGTGAGCATGAGCTTAGCCACGAGCCCAGTAGTGAGAACTCTGCTGCCATCTTCTCACAAATTGCCAATCCAAAAGGACGATGAAGATAAATGACAAAGGCCTCCGGATGATGGCTTTGCTATGACGAAGAGCTTCACGCTTTAAGGAAGCCAAGGAATTCAGGATTACAAAACCAGCGTTTTATCAAAATAAAAACAAAACAAAACCAGCGTTTAGCGTTGCTTTTAGAGTATACAGTGCTTTATTGCTACTTCCATTTTCTTTTCTTCTTCTTCTTTCGTTTCTTCCCTTGTTGTCAAGTTAAATTATGTCTGATTGTCTATAGCAACCCCTTGTATAAAGAAGGCCAGCGAAATCAAGCTCACCCTGCTTGTTATGTATAACATAGCTGAATATGTATAATAATATTATTTATAGTTTATCAGAATCAGTACCGTTTCTGCAAAGGAAAGCAAAATCAGCACTGTCAGGATTTAGATTATGTATCTGTGAACTGTGATTCTGTATTGAAAGAACTTCGATACCTTCCTAATCTATCGTTCATGTAGTTATTCCTGGTAGAATTATAGGAAACGTTACTTAACTTTTTTTATTATATTAAAAAACTTTTTCGTCCCCATTTGAGTTTTTTGGTTTTTAGTCCTTTATTTATTTATTTTCATTTTCATCCATGTAAAAAAAAATTGTTTCATTTTGGTCCTCGCCATCAAGTTTGTATGTTAAATCTAACGAAAAAAATTATAAGAACCAAAATAGAAAAAATAGAAAATTATAGGGACCAAAAAATTGAGAGGACCAAACAAAAACATTCAAAATTAAGAGGATCAAAATAAAAACAACCTTAAATTAGGGACTACGTAGCTATTTAAGCCAAATTTGTAAAATTTAAGTCTTTAAATATTGCAAATGCACTAATAAGAAACAGAAAAATTAAATCAACAATGAATTTATTAGTGACTAGCAAAAAAAATTATAAAAGTTAAACTTGAAATGCACAACTTCGTAAAAAGTCATATAGTGATGCAATCACCTTCAAGTTATAAAAGAATTATAACAAATGAGGAACAGCAAAAACGAAACTTAAAACAAGATAGAGGTATCATAACGAATGGTAGTGCATGAGCCTAAAGTAACAAAGAAAGCAGAATGATAAAATTATAATACCACCCCCTAAAGGTTCTTAACGTTGCACATGACCAACCTTTTCTTTAACGTTTACAGCAACATCCTTTATAAGGGTATACAATGTAATGAGTTTCTTAAGTAACACAGGGTGCTAGTGTAATGTATAAGAGATATCATTGTAATGCTTTGCATTCTTCCTGTGCTTTCTTTATTATTCCATGCTTATACACTACCATTTGTTTTGCTATCTGTGTCTTATTTTATTTTTCATTTTTACTACTCATTTATTATATTTGCTTTATAACTTGTAAGAGGGTGATTGGGCCATTGCGTGACTTATATGAAGTTGTGTGTTTAAGGCTTAATTTTTATAATTTTTTTGGTTGGTCACTAATGCATTCATTGTAGGTTTAATTTTTTTACTCCCTTTCAGTGCATTGTGGTATTTAAAGGTTAATTTTTATAAATTTGTCTTAAGTAGCTATTTAATCCCTTTAATTTAAGATATTTTTCATTTTAATCCTCTTAATTTTGGTTGTTTTTGCAACACTCCTTTAATTCTAAATATATTCATATTAATTTAATTATTACTTTAAGTTGATGAAAATGTGAGTAAATTTTTTTTTTCGACAATAGAAAAACAGAATTTACAAATAGAAGTGAAATGATAAAAACTGCTTATGTGTGTGTGTGTATATATATATATGTATATCCAACTGTACATCATGATTTGAGTAATACATAATAGTCAAAGAGAAAACAAAAGTACATCAAAAGACATATGCTACCTTACCCAATATATACATCAAAAAGATTCTATACAGAGCAGTATTTATCTATCCTATCCTGTAAAAAAAATTATAAACTAGGTCTACAATCTGGAGGAGTATCCTCTGGCTCATCCTCAGCATCAGCAGGCACTGTCATCTTCAGTAATCATGATTAAACATGCATAACAAAAATATGGAGTGAGGTGATTTGTTCTAAATCACTTTCACATGTATGGTAGGAATTTAAATACAACTAATGAAGGAAATCTATGGTTTATTCTAAGTTACTACACTACCCTTGACTTGGTATGGATCCATACTTTCCATCAGTGAGTAATAGTTTTCAACAGAACCTGAGAAATGACTAGGAGTACATATACTTCAACAACATTATCACATGGTATAGTTCTCATCATCAATGAAGAACAAATATCAGTCAGAACGTCCATTTAGAGATATACTCTCAAACCAATCCCGGAATGCTGAGTAGTTGTTGGGGTCATCGAGCTTGGTCAGGTGAATATCCCAGTTCACGAGCGCTATCCTAGCTATTAGGACTTTCACCACTCGATACCTACCCCCGAGACCTCCCCAAATGGGTCCCTACCTTTCATTCCTCAGCGTACCAAACTTTAGCTTCCCTAACAGGATGTTATGCCACTGCACGTCCTTTGCTTTACATTACTCACTGATCTATTAATTTCTAAAGGTTCACTCTGGTCTCAAAAATTTGAGCACTAGCACAATTTCTACTAATATCTCTGCCTTATATTACAAAGATTTGATCCATACATATCATTCACTAATTCATAATTCAAATTAAAGCACATAAGCAATAATTCAATAAAAATAAAGATATACAAATTAAAATAAAGACTAATAATTAAGACATAAATCATAGAATGGTCAAATTTTTTATAAAAAATTTTTAAGCTTAGAAAAATAATTATAATTTTATCATGAATTTATAAATTTTTGAAATTTAATATTTCTAAGAAAAATGTGTCCACAGGCACTTATAGAACACAATTAAAAGTACTAAATAAACTTTAAAATTTATGAAATTTTTACAAATGGTTTATTTGTGTGTCTAGACCTTACCTGAACGATAAGAACTTAAACTGAAATTTTTACCGTAGTTTTCTAAAATAAATTCATAAATAGCTCATAAATAATTTCTATACTTAGTTTCATATTATGAGATTTATAGTTTATTTCTTCTACTATTTTGCTAAAATAATTGAGTATTACTAAAATTTGATAATATAATAATTTAATTATCTATTATAACAGCTAAAAATATTTTTCTAAATTTGGACAGTATAACAGCTTAGTAATTCTACTATTTGTTTGAATTTGAGCAGTATAACAACTTAATAATTATATTATAGTTGTCTAAATTTGAGTAGCATAACTACTTAATAAATGTATTTTAATTATCTAAAATTGAGCAGCATAACAACTTAGTAGAAGCTTGAATTTAATACTAAACACTATAATATTTATAAAACTTAAACATCGAAAGGTTTAGGGGAAAACATTTTCTACCACATGCAAAGTAATTGAAAAAATAGAACCAACCTCACTCCCTCCATTATCTCAAAGAGTTGGTGAAATTGTTAGTACAAGCTCTTAGGAAGAATATTTTTACTAGTTAATGAAAACTAGTAGAATTTGGTATAAGAAAAATTTATGGAGGAAGGTAGCTATGGAGGCTTTGTAGAACTTAGGAGAAGAGGGAGGTGCTGAAAAATGTGTGAATGAAGGTTGCTATTTATAGGGAAAAAAATGAACCTAGGTGGCCATATGTGAGATCGCATGATGCATTATTTATATTTATATTTTTCTTTTTGATCAATTAGGGACACATATTGAACTTAGGTGATGAATCACCTATTTTTAGAGTAAATACGTGCTGGTTGAGTTGTCTCTAAGCTCCC